>VXBU01012053.1:1003714-1071887 GCA_013400315.1 Bombycilla garrulus
ATATACATATACATATACATATACATATACATATACATATACATATACATATACATATACATATTATTTGTATATCAGTTTGTTAGCAGCACTACTGACCTTAAAAAGAATTGCTTAGAATTCCGTCTCCAGGCACCAGAATCCTTGGGTCTCCTTGGTATGGAAAGATGCTTTCCATTCCTATTATGACCCACTGTATTTAGCTGTTCTCTCATACACAACGACAGATGTATGTAAGAGAAGATATGTAGGAAAGCAAACCTGCCACAATTATCTGTCTTTAAAATGAATGCTTACTCAGGAAGACAAAACACCCTTCCCCTTGCTAGGAAAACCTAAGCTATGTTATGTTACACAAATAACATGCCCGTAGTTTTGGTGCCATAAAGCATAAATCACAATTTAGCCCTCTGCAAAAAGCCTCTCCGCACTGAGCTGCTGTGCCACAGTGCCCGAGGTCCACCTTCCTGGGAGGAGATGGGCAGAGCTGGAGGAGGTGGCGAGGACCTCTGCCCCTGCCAGCACACATCATTTCTGCAAGTGCCCAACTGGGAGCAAACTGGGACCAAATCTGAACGTGTTTTTTTTCAGGTGATGTCAACCCAAAGCTTGCTTTTCTCCTTTTTAAAGGGTTATAGGAATTCTGGATCTGTGTCAGGACTGTGATCCCCTGTGCAGGATGGAAAAGGATTTTTAATGAAAACAAGCTTCAGTTGTGAATATTTTAATACCGTGCCGAAGTGGTAACAGGATGATAAAGTTTTGATAGGCCTGGTACTGGCTTTTATTTTTTTAAGGGGGAACTCCTCTCTCACTAACAGAAAAAGCATTTTTAATGCCAACATCAATATAAAGTGCTGCTGGGGCTTTTATATCTTTTCAATATCAGGCCTGTGTTCAAGGAGAAAAAATAAATGCAGTGTTCACAACCATTTGATATTATAGCTGAATAGCTTTCAAAAAGCTCTTACCATGTTTTTATGCACAAAGTATGATTTGGAGGTTGGTGGTGGAAAATGAGGGAACAGGAGGGGAGGGAAATCTTTTTGTTAATTTATAGATGTTAGCTGAAATGTTTAAGACCCATCTTGCCAGGGTCACAAAATGGTGTGGAGATTGGTTTATTTTGCAAATAGCAGAATTTCTTCTTATTCTTTCCATCTTTCTTTTTTTTTCCTGGCAGCATCAATAAATTTGTTTGATGCACTTTAAATGTTTAATTAAAACATTATGTTAGCACATTTACTGTAAGTGATAAAAACACTTTGGAGGTGGTCTTAAAGCTATTGGTAGCTCTGAAATTGCTAGACATGCACTAGTAAATCAGATACAAAGTCCATAAATTGGAACGATTCTCTTTCAGGCCTGTGCCATTTCACAGATATTAAAGCTGCTTAATTTAATTCCTCAGTAATGTGGAATGTGTACAGCAGCTGATGTCACTTCTTCAGACTGATTGTTTAAGGTCATATAAACTCAGGCCTACAGAACACAGGATAGAAATTCCCTCTTATATTAATACTGTTTATAATTCAGTTCTCCTTCAATCCCTTAATCAGAAAAGAAATGTTTATTGTGTGATATTGCTATAAAATAAGTAGGAATTGTAATGAGTACTTGAAAAAGTAGAAAAAAATATTCACTAAATCACAGTTACTTGTAGCAAATGTCTCTTCTTTTTAAGCAGGCTTGTTCGACTTAAAAGGAAAGTTTTTTTAATGCAAAACAGTCACTTTTATGTGTGAAATTCAACTCTATTTTGTAAAGTAAAAAGTACAATGGAGAAGTAAAAGCTACTGTAAACTATTCCTTGCAAATGACTTTGTTCCCCAGCAAGTAGCACTGCCCCATATTTACCTGAGGAAATCCATAACCAGCTGAAGTCAATGGGTGTTTTGCTGCTTCCTCCCATTAGGAGGGCTCATGCTTTTAGGAATTGCATAGGTAGCATCTTTAACAATATGCAAGGGATAGCATCTACTGCTCCACTGCTGCTCTAATACCTGCATCCAAAACACAACAGTAATAAAAGCTTCAGAACAAATTATTACAATTGGCTTCTTTGCCTATGTTGGAAATCCTTACTGAATCAAATTAATACAGAATATAAATATCACAATTAGATTTCACCAAGGTGAGCAAAGAATGAATCTTCCTTCTTCAGCTAAGAAAGTAGATTTTCTTGAGAAATCTCTGAGTCAGCATTTCTTGCAAGATGAACCTTTTTCCCCTTCCCCCAACAATGTCAATAGCTGAGAAGTCAATGATTTCCAAGGATGTCACGGATAACTTGCAATAGGAAAGGTAAAAGTTCACTCATTTTGATGTGTACATAACCTATTTCAGTCATCTTTAACAATATGTAACATGAAATTCTTAGCATGGAAAACTTGACTAGATGTCATGTCCCCTACTCATAAAAACAAAGCTGTGTGACAAGTTTATCCCAGGATGCAGGAGAAAAATTAGCTCCATTAGAGGCTTGACTCTGGAGCAGCAGGAGCTCTTCATGAATTGCTCTGCTGCAGGAGCCGCTGGGTAGATGGTTTCTCAACATGAGGGTTTCCAGGGCTGTGAATATTTTATTTTTTATCCTCTGCAGCGTCTGGTACCACTGAATCCTGACTCATGGCTGAGATCAATGCCATGCCATGGACAAAGCAGCAGAGTACAACACATGCTGGTGTCAGTGATGTCAGAGGAGTGTGTTGGTGAAAATGATACTGTCGTCTTCAGTGTGTTTTTAATTCATATTTGCTCTCTTTCCTGATGAAACCACGTTTTTACCACCAGCATGAGGTAGAATGGATTTTTATCTCTCATGCATCAACCGAGTTATCAGCACGTTCTAATTACACTGTGTTGTGAGAAGCAGCAAGAGCACAGCTGGATGTTCCGACTCCAGATCTGAGGTGTCTGCAAGGCAGACATGTAAGAAAATAACTAAATACTGTGGCTCATTAGGCCATGTAATATTTAAAGCAGGGTTGAATTTGTCTCATGAACTCTGTCCTGTGTAGTCGAATTCCAACTGTATGTCTGCCTGCCCTACCATTAATCACTTTTTGGATCAAGAGACAAAATCACCTCTCCAACATTCTTAAGCAAATGTGTGTTTTTCCATAAACAAACAAAGAAATCAAAACTATTTATCTTAACTTGTTGATTTGTCCAAGTTATCTCATCCCAGATATAATGACTATCCCAAATATTAACAGGAAAATTTCTTTGTAACAGCTGCACCTATTTTAAAGTTGTTATTTTCTTCAGTCTTATGTTGTACTGGCTGCAGTCTTTAATGGTTAAAATGAGTTGCAAAGGAGTAAACCTGGGCAATCTTGCCCATCTTCACCTGATCTATTTCAGATTCTCATAACTGTCAAAAGAAACAGAGAAACCAACTGTTGCCACACATAGTGAGGCCTTCACTGATAAACTCTGACAGAGCCCTGTCAAGCTTCAACACAAATTTCAGCAGAAATTAATACTCTGTATTAGAGTAATTTCCAGAAGAAATTAAGTAAGTGCACTGGAGTAATTTATGCCACCATTTCCAAAAGGAATTATAGTTGATTCTGAATTTGTAATAAAGAGTATTCATAACTGAAAACTGAATCCCAGATTGCAGCAGTTCAAGTTTGGTCATTGTGCTCCATATAAAGAAAATAGCAAACATTTATAGTCAAGTATCAGTCCAGCCAGAGTTTCAAAGCACCTGTATTGGAAAAATACCATGAGGTGTGCCCACAACTCATGAACATCTTTCCTAGGTACTGTCAATTTTGATAACATGTAGCCATTATATTCATACATATACATTATATACTGTTTATATTTGTCATAGGTTAAAATGCTTTATTTAAGCAACAATATTTGTATCTAACTGAGCATAGCAGTCCTCAAGGTAAACTTAAGGCCTTCAGGATTTTTTTCCTATTTTTTTTTTTATAGAAAACTACATTTTTACGCAGTTTTGATATTTCATGATACAGTTTGTGACAGGGCTATTTCACCATTCACTGACGTGGGCTGCGGTGTCATCACATAGTCCCTAGCACTGTGTCAGGGTAAGTCTATGGAGAAGACATCAAGATGTCAACATTTTCCGAGAGGCGAGAGAGTGTCAGTGCAAGTTTGCAGAGACACGGGGGTGTGAGAAGAGGAGGAGAAATGACACCGAGTCTGTGGCTATATAACATTGCTGGACAAAGACACCCTCACCCCAGGAGCCTTTGAAGAAGCATGTGCAGTATTCAAGAGGAAGCAACCAGGGAGTTGGGATATTTTCAAGCATTAGGAAATACTTAAATAAATTTTTGAAATACCTGATGTATAACAGGAAATCTCACTGCAGTAAGAGCAGGTGTTTGGAAAGTGACAGAGTGTTAAAGAGAAGAGATGAACAATCTCTTGGGATGTCCAGGATTGTCCTTGAGAGGTTTCCTTCCTGCCTTTTCCTGGTCAGTGGAAGGTGCAGACTTTTGCTACACATCGTGTGGGCAGATCAGACCATCAGCCAGCGACACCAGGCAGGAGTCTCCTCCTGGCACCAAGAGATCACATGCACCACAACATCAGTTCACAGGTAGTGCTTGTGGTGCCTGGTGGTATCCACTCCTGTCACCATTTGAGATCACTAAAGACACAGTGAAAGGTTCATTTATGTTTGAGCAACCGGCCAAAGCCCTCAGGGATGCACAGCTCCACCAGTCTCTGCAGGTGTTTGTCTTTCCTCACCCCAACCAAGCTTCAGAAAATATCCAGCCCTGCACCTCCCCTTCCCACGTGCTGCCTCTTCCCCCAGCTGTGCCGAGCTCTGTCCAGTGCTGTGAGCAGGGAGCCTTCCCACAGCCCTGCTTCCTTCATGCTCTTGGAAAGGACACCCCACCATTTCAGGAGTGCAGCTCTGCAGTGTTGAGTTACATTTTTTTGCCCAGACATCTGGAATGTATCATATAGAGGCCAGATTTGAGGAGTATCTTTGTTTTATGCTGCATGCAGGAAGGAGAAAGGCAGAGGGTTCACTTAACTGCAGCACAGATGAGCTCTAATTACTTTTTGTTTAATTAGTGGGCGATGTAAAGGTACATGTTAACACATGGTCCGCCAAAGTCCTTTCTGACCCTCAGCAAGGAAGTTCCTCCATCAGCATATGTTGCATCACAGCAAAACTGAGGTAGAGGGATACAGATACCTGCTTGCTGTGACCTGGTCCATAGGTACTCCCATATTTTAGGAATGGATGCTTCTTTTCTTCAAGAGTCTTGAAGGTCAGTTGTCTAAAGTGATTGAGGCAGAAAAACTCTTAAGGTTCAGAAAACTTTAGGCAAGGGCAGGAATTCAAAGCATCCAGTTGCCACGCTCTGACAGGTCGTGTGAAATATGTGTTAAAATCAGATGCTCTCTGCCCTCTCCCCTGCTGACAAATGGGACTCTGGAGGTCCAACCACACCATTGAGTATTGTGAAAATAAGAATAAAACCAAAAAATAAGTCTTACTACATTCACTTATCAGTGAAAAATGGAAAACAACCCAGATTTCAGTGCAGCCAAACAGATGAAAGATGCAATTGTCCTGACCTTGGGTGGTGGGTTTTTTCCACCCTTTTGCTGTGCTGTTTTAGGGAGGGATTTTCGTCATTACCACAGGCGAGGTCTCCTGGGCACGGAGCTGCGGCTGCTGCCGAGAGCAGCGAAGCCAAACCCACCACTGGTGCAGCTCCACCAAAGCTCCCAGCCTCACAGAAGGGACTAATTTGGCCTTGTGTATTTTGAATAAATTGTTAACTCTTCTCGGCATGAAGAAGTGATTATTGAAAAGTTTGCCTCCACATACAAATGCAAATGACAGTCGAAGAACACGTGAATGTTAATCTTCCAAACCAAGTACGTAGACAAATGCTAGTCATTAGAAACATTTCCGTGCATTTATATTAGGCTGTCCTCTAAAAGACTTTTCAGACAAATATGTCATCAAGATATTCAAAACCATGTAATCTTATCCAAAGTTTCATCTATCAACAGTACAGTTTTCATCTCTTGCAGCTGTGTGTCAGAATGTGCAGGCAGATTAGCCAGCTGATAGCAAGGGGGGAAGGGAAAGAGGGGCTCTGTCATCATCAAGAAATACTGCTGGGGAGAAGAGACTTGCTGTTGATTTTTTAAAAATCTCCCCAAGAACCCTTTCTGTGCAGGGATGCAGAGGATATTTGCAAAGGCTTAAATTTTCTGATGGGAGTTGGTGCTCGCCCCTGCTCAAAGCCCCCCTCCCTCTGCTTCCCCTTCCCTGCAGAGAGCAAGTTCTCAAAACAATAAACATCCTGAGCATAATTGTGTATCTGGTATCTGTGGCAAAGAGTCCCCCTCCACAGCAGATTAATCCACCAGATTTCTTGTGCCTTCATGGGCCCGCAGAGAACCTGAAAAAGCCCAGATCCAGATGGTTTTGAATTCCAGTTGCACCCTTCACCTTCCTCAAAGGGCAGATCACCACACAGGTCCCTTCTCCTCGCAGAGCCAGAGGGATCACCTGGGGGAAAAGGAAAAAATAGTTTAACACTTTTCAGCAAATTCTGTACTTCTGTTGTTTCAAGGAGAGAGGTGAATGATGACATATATGGGCTTCTGATAAAGATGCAAAGAGATAGGGCTGAAACAGACAGTAAAATGCTGTGAAATGATTCCCCAATATGAGATTCAATATGCTGCCACTGTTGTCTATGAGACAATGTCTTTGAATCCATGCATATGAATTCATGCATAATCTTTGAGTGTATTCATTTTTAAATACATTCTTTCAAGTGGATTTTAGCATTACTGAGTAGCTCTAGCTTGACAGCACTTGAAGAAAATGTTTTCAAATTTGGGAGAGGGGAAAGTTTTTATAAACCGCAGAAGAGCAGCAAGGACTTAACATTGTCTAAAATAGGCTCTTGATTTTCTGGGTATCTTTGAAACCTCTTCTCAAAGTGAAGCCCTAAATCTCCATGTTCAGTGACACAAATCTAGTGCCTTGATTTTCGGAGTCTCAAATACAGTTTGTGCTGACCATATAGAATATTTGGCATGTCTGAACATCATCTGTCCCAACAAAACCATCTTCAGGTTTTTTTTTTCCTTTTTTGCTTTTGGCATAAATGTTTCTCCCTCAGGGACAGACAGAATCAAGGACAGTGCTTAGCCATTTGCCAGGGCTCTGATTTCATCTTAAAGGCATATTTCAGCAGAAATAAATCTGTTTTGGTGGAGAATCCTACAACATGAACACCTTCCAGCACCGGGGACTGAAGCCAGCTGATGTCATTGTAGTCCCCAGACCACCTGCAGGGATTGGGGTACAAGCCCAAAGCCATAACTGAGGGAGTTGAGCACTGTGGGAGGCAAAATCCCAGATCTTGCTCAGAGTCCTCTGAGCTTTTCTGGTTCCTTAACCTCAATACCAAATCCATCTTTCTAATGGGAGCATAATGCTCACACAATTCCCCTAATTTTTCCTTTGCCTTGGAAATGTGCTTTGGAAGCATATGAGTGAAAAAGAAAATTGGAGCACAGAGAAAGAGCCTTTTGAGGGCCAACATGGAGGTGTCCTGTGAGGGAGGAAGGAGAAGCTGTCCTCTAAAACACAACCCTTAAATGCAAAGCAAAATTTACCGTCTCTGGAAAAGAAGCCCCAGTATGGAATTTCTTAAGGCTTTATTTGATGAACTCTTACTTTAAACTCAAAAGCATTTTAAAAACATTTATATTGTTAGTTCCTTGCTTGGAAAATTACCATTGTCTTCTCTGAAGAGAAATGGAAAGGAAACAAGGAGTGGGGTGGGAAGGGGAAGATACATTATGTGATGAAACAAGACATTGCTCCCAGCCTGGAGCTCACTGCCCGGGCACACACTCCTGCCTGCCAGCCAAGGTCCACCGGGTCAAAACTCGGCTGTAGAGAGTGCCCTGAGCTAGTGTTTACCTAGAGAAGCCATTGCAGCCACTCAGGAAATAATCCACATTTCCAAATGAGCCTACGTGCCCAAATATTTATTTACTAGTTAGGTGGTAATGGCTCTAGAGTGGTTGTCACAGCCTTTTGGGGACAGTGTGCAACTTGTACAGCTACGCAGGGTTTGTGTACCAGGTGAGGCATTAATCTGGCTCTCTGGAGTACTATGATCTGTCCACAAATCATTAATGCTGGCTCCAGTGCTGAACGCTGTTAACACATGTACTTCTGGGCTGCTCAGTCAGCCCCGTCCCACACAACAGATATTTAGCCCAGCGAGGTCTGCAGACCTTTCCCAACCCCACTTTTGTTGCTGGCCATGCTGCCAGACAGCAGAAACCAGTGCAAGGCATGGGACCATGGGAGGAGGCTCTGGAGTTACGGCTTCAGCAGGGAAAGGCGGAGGAGAGCGAGAATCTGCCAAAACAAGCACGGGTGGTGTGGCTTTCAGAAGACAGGGACATCGAGCAGCTGGGAGCAGAGCTTGCTGGAGTGGTTTTTAAAGATGGCTTAGGAAACAGGCTTTGATTTTAGCAGCAGGTTCTACCAACAGAGACCAAACTGCCCTCGGCACAGCTCTGTCCTTTTTCTTCGCCTACACACCACCACAAGCCACAAAGCACTCACCAAGACTGTATAACAAACTTGACTTCAAAAGACCAAAAGCCACAAGAAACATAATGTTCCACAAGAAGGGGAGCAGGAGCACAAAGAGAGATAGTAGTAGTGATTTCCCCAGATTCCTTTCTGTGAAAAGAGAGAAGTGGGCAGCCAGGAGGTTTCTGATACATTTCCACATCTTCTTTCAGTTCCCAGAGCTGCTCCAGCTCCCCTTAAGGATTCCCAGCGTCAACCATGGGTTACAGAAATACAGTGAGGACTCAGATTAATCATGCAGAAGATTTTTGCTTCCAGTGAGTGCCGGGAACCTCTTTCTAACCTCACCAGAGCTGTCTTACAGGGGCAAAAAAGAGAAAAATGGCAGGAATTCTGCTTTCCCCATGGCCATGGCCAGGTTCAGCTCTGAGGGATACCAACAGAATCTGTGAGGATCCATTCTAAGACTGACCTTCCCTCTCTCAGTCTTGTCATCTGTCTTTTTTCTCAGAATGGCTGGAGTCAAGGATGTGGTCTTGACTTTGCCTTCACTGCTAGCAGCATGGAGACTCCATTAAGGAATCTGCTATTGGAGGCTTATTGGAAAAAGTGTCTTGCACAAGATGTGATTGCTGGGTGTACACCCCTGCCTCTGTGTACACTCCTGCAGTGCTCACAGTCCCCTCTCACAGGAGAAGAGAACACAGAGGCTGCTTTTTAGAGAAGGACATTTCCCCCACTAGTGCTCTGCTGGTGTCCCTGGAGTGTCATCTGCGGTTTGCACATCGCAGGCATAATCAAAACAGCTCCCTCCTAACTCATAACAGACAGCAATGTCACTGAGATGGATTTGCCATTGGCTGGTTCCCGTGCACAGCCCAGATGAAAACCAAAACAGAAAAAACCCCGGTGTTGTGTGTAATCAGGGATGTGAACACCGACCCAGAAGTTGCTCATCCCACACTAGACAAGCCAAATCGTACAGAGATAACAAAAGTTCAATAACTCCTTCAGCAGATTGAGCACTTGATTACTCTGAACAATCTGCTTCAAAGAGCTGCAGCCGCGCCAGGGGGGATTCATTCACCCTTCCTCGAGCCAGGAAGCCACCTCTGATGCTGCACCATGGGCTGGGAATCTTCTAAACACCTCCAGGAACTCTTGAAGGTGCTTCTGTCCTGGAGAGAATGTCTCTTCAGACGTGGTGAACTCAGCCTGCTTTCAGGAGGTTTTTCAGGCTAACAGAGGCACCTGAAGACTTAGAGAAAGATGACACTGCCAGATGGCACGGCCCAGGGAGAGGATGAAATGAAGGCTGCGGGGGATGCATACACTGATTTCTCCAAAGACTTATAACCACGATGAAGAAAGAAATAGCTCTGCCACAAGAGAGTCTGATGAGAAAAGTCATTTGCTGCTGAAATGTAATTTAAAAATGTATTTAATACCACTTAACAACACAAGCCTGTAATATCCTCTTATCTAAACTGCTTGTGGATTACTTGCTTTTCACTTACTAACCTACCCAATAATTTCTACAAAAAATAAAAATACAGGTCAGGCTTTTGCTACCAGATTTAGTTATTTTACTACCAGACAAAGATGAGCCAGAATGGTTATCAAGAAAAATAAGGGGCGAAAAGAGAATTGGGAAATCTTAGACATTGTATTAAAACAACAGTTTTTAGGGTGTTTGATTTACTATTCAACTGTGTGCAGCTGCTGCTGTGAGAAATAGGAAGCATGCCAAGGGAAAGAGATGGGGGAAAAAAATTAACGGGTGGGGGAGGTTTGCAGAATCAACTGGTTAATGAGATATGAAATTTTTTATGAGTAAGCCCCTGCTGAAAAGCACTCGTTTGTTTGAACCAGCTTACCCACTGACATGGCAATGCAGGTTCTCTCTCACAAGGACTGAATCACCAAATGTGAAATTTAGATAGCGTTCGGGTTTTTCATGCGCTGGTTTAGATTCTCTGTGCTTCCCCCTCCTTATCTTGGAGCAAGCTAAAAGCTGCTGGGGTCCTGGCACAGGTTTCCTCCTCTCTGCAGGCTGCAGGGCTCTGTGTGAAGGGGAGCACTTTCCACAGGGAGGGCAGTAAATGACTCGAGTCCTACCATGATGTAGAGAGGAATCTCATCAGAGCAAGGTAAGAGCTGTGGGTTTGAATGCCTTGAGGAGGAGGTCAGGAGGAAAGTGGTGCTCTCAGCATCCCAGGCTGGTTCCACCTTCCCTTCTACTGTGTTACAGAATAGAGAAGAGCTTTCCTTTGTCCTCTTTTAGGGGAAAGATTCAGGTTTTAAATGTCCGTGGAAGATACACAACTAGGAATTTTTGAAAAAGGAGAGCTCTCTGCTTGGTCCTGGGGAAGGCCCTTAAATCCTTTAAAAATTCTTCACTTGTCTTTCCTGGTAAGACCACTTAGACAGTCCCCTGCAGACTGTGCTCATCTGTGTGAATCCCATTCTTGGGCTATGAGCATTTTGCAGACACTTCAGCTGGAAACCTAGGCACCAAAGTCAGGATGATTCAGCACCCTGAATTTAGGAACTATTTTACTGCATCTTAATCTCTTTTCACATAACCTAAACCTTATTTTGTAGTCCAAGGGAAAAAATACTTCAGTCTCCTCAAAACAAGCTTGATTTGTTTGCAATAATTTATTGGATTATATTTTTCCCAGTTTCTCCTATAAGAAGCCCCATCATATTTACAGATGTCTTTTTCACTGCTTGGTGGTTTTCTTGTAAGTGTCAAAGGCTCAACAGTTTTTGAGAAAAACAAATGTTCCAAATTCTCTAAAAACAAAACACAAACCCTGAGGCACAGAGCTCAAGTCTGTGCCAAAACCTGCTCTGTGATATTCTCCATGAGGAGGAGGGAATGGGCATCATTAGAAGTCCTGGTTTTCCTCTTGGTTTACTCATTGTCAGAAATCTGATGCTGAAGAAACTTTTGAACTCGAAATGCTCATTTGCAGTTGATTGATAAACTCCCCTAAACAATGTTTTATTGTCAGGTAGATCCAACCATATCTGCAGCTACGAGGCAGCTAATAAGCTTGGCCCCAGCCTGTTCCTCATGATATTAATGAAGGGTTCTTTTCTAGAACCTGTTCAAATAAAAGGCATTTAAACTGGGGGATTAAAGCACTATGCAGTGCTCCTTTACAGCAGAGCCCTGTGAATGGCCCTGTTTGCATCTGCTGCATGGTCAGGAGAGCACCCATTGTGTCGGCTCCCCAGAAGGCCCCACTGCAGAATATTAGACTTGAGAAATCATTTATTGGGATCTTATCTTGCATACCTAATTGAGATGTCAGGCCACTGCATTTAAACTATAACTTGTGGACTAATTAAAGGCAACGACTTAGTGCTTACCTAGGGATTCAGGGAGATCGCATGATGACCTGCCTGTGTTGTAAGGAGAGATTAAACAGACTGAACTAAACAATGTCTGTATTTTTCTGGTGATATCTGATTTGGGGGAGTAATCCCACTTTATCCCCAAACATAAACCTTTTTGTTATTTAGAGGGATGTAACCTAGAGGTGCCTTATGGACCTTTTCACCTGGCTTTGATGTCCTAACTGTTACCAGCCTTAAGCTTGTTGTTTTCCTGTTTTATCTGTGACCAAATTGTTTCCAAGCAGCTATCTGGGAAAACCTCACTTTTCTGAAGGGAAAATGGCAAATGAAACAAATAAAGTTTTATGTATGTTTTGTTCCCTTTTGTTTGCAAATGCATGCAATCTTATAACTCCAAATGTTAACCTTTGCATTGAATAACAGTGCATGGGATCCTTCTGCAGAATAGCATATCTGAAATGGCAAGTTAAAAGCTATGGGGTCACTGCTGGGACAAGAGGAAGCAGGAGGCACTTTTCCTGTCTTCATGAAGATGATGATGATGCCTTGATTTCACATGGTGAGGAAGGAGGGAAGCAGACACTAAATAAAAAAGGCAGAAGTTTATTTGACAGTGTTATGAGGAGGGTAACTGGATGCAAATATTTGACATTGACACGCTGGAATGCTGTAAAAATTTAATTAGATGGGTACATTAGTCATAGCTGTATTAGGGGGTTCATACACTACATGCAAAAATGCATGCTCCAGTACAAAAGAAATATTTAAGTCCTTCCTGTAAATACCATTTCCCTCATTATTGGGAAATGTGGTCTCAGAGGGACCATTGACCATGTCATTGTATTTACAAAAGTATGGTTAGAATGAGATTAACAGCATTTATGGGAAGGGTTTTCCTACACAGAGAGTGATACCTATTATACAGGGAAGGTTGTGCAGCCGAGCTGCAATGAATAGGCATGTGTGGCTGCTATCTGGTTCAATGTAGGGTTCACTTTTGCACTATTAAACTCCCTTTAATAGCCTCATGCTCCCTTATACAAGGGCTATTGGTGAGCTCAGATGCATTGAAGCACTTCAAGAAGTCCCACTGCAGTTCTGCCTGCCCCTGGAAACCACTGAGGTATGTTTTATGGCTCCAAAGCTGTCCCACAGAGAGCTCAACTGACTGGCTCACTTAGTCTGGATAGCCAAAAAAAGTTTTTACAATTTGGTCCTTGCAAGGTGATCATTTGGGAGTGGGTTTATTTGGGAAGTTCATCTGAATCCAGTGCAGATGCCTCTGGTTGTGGTATCTCATAGCTCCCTGTATAGATCTACATGACTCCAATTATAATTTTTGATAACTTGCAAGACTGACAGTCTTCTTAATTTTCAAGCTTCAGCTATATCCAAAATCTTGCAGGGAGATACCTAGATTTCAACTACCCTTTTCTGCTTTGTGGTGAACAAATGAACTATTTAGTTTAATTTATTTTCCAAAATAAATTTTTTAATATTTTTCACAATATTTCCCCCACAGACTATTGTGGGGCTGGTCCACAGGCCAAAAGAACCCAGATCTTTGCAGGAAAACTTTGAATGTGAAGGTCAAGGTGGTAACCCTGTTCCAAAACAAAATAACTGATAAACCATTTAGGAATCACAGATGAAAGGACATGCTCAGCTCTGTTGCTGCATACTAAAAACACTCACTCTATCATAGAATGTCTTTGTGTCTTTTGTTAGAAAAATGCATATTTCACATAATTTGAAATTATTTGTTTTCAGAAATCCCTGCAGAAAAGGAGTTTGGACCATTTCTCTTAGTTTTCTTTCCCTTCAGCTTTACTACATGTGGAAAATAAGATAATGTGTTAATTTGACAATGTTCATTTAGTAGTAAATAAGCAAATAATTGGTCATGTTTTATTTCAGTGTTTCAGTTCTGGTACCATGTGTGACATTTAAAAGCAATTATGAGATTGAGATACCGGATAGGAAACGGATAAAAACAAAGGATGACTCAACCAAAATCAACTAATACTTTGTCTTAATCAGTGTTTGGATTGTTCTGATGAATTTGATATCAATGCTACAGAAAAGGAGAAGGCATTACTGGGTAGCTCATTTCCAAGAATTCAGGGAATGTTCAAAGAGGATAACATTGTCTGTAATTACCTGTGAGCATATAAAAAAGGAGGATGAGTAACTTCTGAGGAAAACAACTGTGACCCTAGGAAATCCCAAGTGTAAATATCAGGAGCTGATGTTGGGGAAGGGTGTGTATGTGATGTGGGTGTCCAGGATTAGATACATAAAATAATGAACAGCAGCCTGTGCTTTTGATTGAAACAGCAAAACATAGATCAAAATTCATCTTCAATCTGCTGTATTATTTATACAAATTGGAAAAAAAATGTGTCACACTCGGAAAAGGAAAGAAAATCAAGTCCAAACCCACAATTTTTATTAAAAAGACTGTTTCTTTTCTAAATCCCAATTATAGAACGACAACCTCACAAAGAGACTCGCCCTTCAATGTCGTGTTGACTATTTGAAATCAGTAGGTCAGGCAGAGCAAGTGAATTGCTCTATTGGAAAGGATAACCAGCCAAATGACCACACATTGATTGCAACACAGATGCATCTACACAGAATGTTTTAAAGCAACATTAAACATCTCTAAAACATCTGTAGTCAAACTGCCCCAGAATAGTCACAGCAAGAAGCAGTTTGGGGCTTTAGGGGTATTTTGCTCCTAAAGATGAAAGATTTAGCCTAAAACTGCATATACTTCAACACTGGCATGAGTATGTCAAGAAATGTGAGGGATCCCTGCAGGAACAATATTAGAGGGTAAAAGTCTCAAGAGACTCGATTCCAAGGACATACTTAACCATTGATCCTGCTATGCTCAGCAAGTAACAAAGTGGGATTTTAATTCATATAATTTCAAAGAAAAAGGAGTCACTCAAGAAGAGCAAGAGAATGAAATCAAATTAAATAAAAAATATTCTGCAACATTTAAAATTTGCAAATGGTAACCAATATTACACCAAGCAATGATCTTCAAAAGGAAGTGAGGCAAAAGCGCCTAACTTTACATGGGTTTTCTGAAACCATATAGAATAAAAGCTCAAGAGTATCTGCTAGAATGATGGCAAAGAAAAGCAAAATTTTATCATGGTAGTATTTTCATGGACAAAGAATTAAGTTTAAATAGTATGCAGCAACTTGAACATGCATAGTGTGAGAAAGATGACAATGAGACTGCAGCAGAGTGGTTTGGATGGAAGTAAGATGTATAATAGGTGACTTGTTTTGGGCTGTGTGTCCACAGACACCCCTTAGACACACACCAACACCACCTGAGCAGGCAGCTGCATGAAATCAAGGTCCTGACACACCATTTCTCAGTTTACCTGTCTGTTAATCACATTGATGTATTTTTAAGTTCAATTAAAACTGAGGTTCCCACTAACATACAAGCTGCAGTTCTTTAGTGACTTAAGAATTCAAGTTCCATTTGAAAAAGTTTGACAGACGCTTTTGAAAATTGGTTTCATAATTAGTAAACCAGACAACTGGACTCTTAAGATCATTAGAAAGATATTAGGTAGAAACTTCAAAGTCAATGGGATTTGTACACCTTAGTCACATATGCTTCTCTGAAAATTTTTCCTTCAATCTGCATTCCAATAATTCTCCCTGCACTTAGATACATTGTGTTTGTCATGACCACTGAGCATGATAAATTGAATCTCAAAAATCCAGCAGGACTAGGAATTAAATTAATGTCTCCTTAAAAATATTTCTTTTCTAAAAGGTAAAAGAAATTGTGACCATACCACAGGGAGGGATAAAAATCGTGTCTTGTTAAGTCAGACTGAAGTAGTTCCAGCTCGTCCAGTGCCTGCTCCCAAGTGAGTGCTGGAAGATCAGAAGGCTGTGACCAGCACAGCCTAGGCAGAAGCAGATGTTGTGTCCAGAGCCCTCGCTGTGGAATTCAATAGCTGGTTTGGTGAATCATTTGAACTGGTCACTTGGGAGGGCACTGCCTGCTTAGTTTATGGTAAGTTTGGACAGTCCAGTGTTTGAACAGTGTATTCTTACCTCTTACTGGAACAAAAAATCTGTGTTTGTAAATAATGATAATTTGTACCATATTAGAATCTTTTGCAACCAACAAAGCATTCCCATTTTCCATAGAAAGGAACCGATTGCCTGGGAAGAAATATCATCTGGCAGTATTTCTAGAGCCATGTTTCAAAGAGAAATTTGAAGCCACTCTTGTACAATGCACAGGCATTAATCACCAAAAGCGAGATTCTCATAAACACAGTAATCCAAACCAGTAGCACAAACACTTGCTGAGCACTGGTCAGCGTGGAGCACATGAAAATCTGGGGCAAAATCCCCTCACTGGCAGAAAGGCACCTGCCCCCGCTGCCTGTACCCTTCTACCTTACAGCAAGAGCAGAGCGGTGTTGAAACCTCCTGGCAGTGCAAAAACTGAGCACAGCCAAGGAGACCGGAACAACAAAAATAGCATCAAAGGAAGCAGAGAAAAACATCAGGTGTCCGTGGCAGAGCAGCAGGATGAACATCCATGTTGCAGGAGTGTCACCCCAGAGAAACAATCGATGCTATTAAGACTGAGTCAATCAGTGTCTGTACAAGTATAGCAGTGCTAGGATGATGACAAATCTCTGGGTCCAAAGGGAGACATCCTTCACCTTGCTGAAAAGTAAGGAAGTGGCTGCTTTGATCAGTTTCCGCAAGGATTTCTGATCCATACCTGGACTGCTCCCATTAGATGCCGGGTGCTGGAGCTTTATGACTTCCTGTGTGATGGTGCTGCTGCCACAGCGAGAGCTGGAACTGCTGTGGACAAGCAGTGTTGACTGCTGCTGCTTCACTAAAATGAATAATTACATATCTCCCACTCAAGCTGATTGTTTGAACATGTGAGAGGGAGAGCACAAGAGAGATGCCACCAATAAGGGTACTTTTATTGAAGCTAACGTTGCCTCTGAGGAAAACCAGGCTGGAGGGATGCAGGGTGGATTCTGGTCCTGCCATCAGCTCATGGCATCAGCAATGCTGAAGTGGTGTATATGTGAGCTACTGGGGCACTGAAGCAGACAACTTTTTGTGGAGGGGGAAATGGGGGGACCTTTCTCCAAACTCATTTAATAGTCCAGTCTGCAAACAATCTTCTGCTCTCTCATTACTGTTCTACCCTTGTCTCTCCTTCTTGGCATGGTGCCGTTTCCCCCCCGAGCAGCAGCTGTGCACACTTGAATAGTAAATCAAACACCCTAAAAACTGTTGTTCAAAAATCTTTTCAGATCTTTCTCTCCTCTATTTCTGTTCTCCTTTTTCTTGCTAATGATTAAGGCAATTGGGCCTTTTAAAAATCTTTAATCTGGTGTGATCTAATTCTGTGTTGCTAACAACTTGATGTGTCACAGTGTCCATCAGTGAGGTACATCGGGTTCATCTCCCATCAATGCATCGGCATCTGGTGAGAGGCTTCACATTTCCTCTGGGAGCAGGTTTCAGGTCATCTTGTGAAAGGCCAAAGATGGTAGCAGCCTGGATTTCCATGAGATAGATAGCAGTATAAATACACTTCAGTCAGGGCTGATTTACACTAACCAGAGACCTGAGCACAACATCCTAAATAGAATTTGTTTTTATGGTTTCAAGACCATTTCCACAACAGAAATGTCTAGAGGATTAATATTGTAGAGAGAGGGATAAGGACAGAACAGCAAAGTACCAGATAATTAGCACCATGCAGTATATCATATGTTTTTCGTTGAACTCAACATTCAACACAGAGTAGCAGTGAGTTACTGCCTGGAAAAATGGGTGCATGCTTTCCCCAAAGAAGTTAGATTTACAGAAGGTAACTTAGCTGACAGAAGTGCCAGACTCCTGCCCAAAATACCTAGCAGTTTAACTGTTCCTGTATTTCAAAACTATTGCAAGAAACTGATGTTGCACCTTAAAAAATATCCAATTTGGAAACAAACAAACAAAGTGTATAATTCTGGTAATTCCCCTTTTATTTGTGTGAGATACTTAAGCTTTTCCCATTTAGCGTGTACATCTGTGAAAGGGATGGTGGAGCTTTGGCTGTGAAAATACAATGTATGCTTTATTACAAAGAAAACCACAGTTTGAAAACCAGGGAAAACTCTGATTCACCAGCATGACTCACACACACACTACAGCGCCTGCAATCCCTTTAGCAAAGATTCAAGCCCAGCAGCATGTAAGTACTTGCAAAGAGAACTTATTTTCTCTAAATGAATGATCTTTTCAAGTGCCTTATCTTACTCTTTTTGAAGACAGTGAAAAATCTCTCACTGGGCTTTGGTTGGGGCCCTTAAATGCAGGAGGAAAGTCAGAAGATACCATGTAAATATCCACAAAAATGACTCAAAGCCACCATCAAGATAATATTATCATAGGAGATGGGAAGTGAGATTTCTGAGAAGGCTGTTACAAGCCCAGGAGGACCTGTTACATTGGGTATTGTGTGATTGTGATTAGTAAAGCTGAACTTTTCAGGAAATGAATACTTCAGGGTTCCCACCTCGGGAGAGAATTTTGACATGTTCTCAATTTCAACAAATGAAATTGAGAGGGGATTGGAACTAAGTGATCTTTACAGTCTCTTCCAACCCAAACCATTCTATGAAATAAGCCTGAAAGCCAGAAAATAAATTGCGGAGGATTTTTGGATGCCTTCAGAAAATGGAAACAACTAGATTGGAGGCAATAGCTCAGTTGACAGCAGCATAAGAGAGTTCAAAAGATTTCCATATCCAGTGATAAAATAATTTTGTTCCATTACTCCAACTCCTGAGACCACTGGTCCAACAGACTATATCAGAGTGTAACATGGTGACGAGTCCGGCTGTCAGGGCTTGCTGCCTAACAGAGCGTCCACAAGAGGAAAGAAACATCTTTGAGGTGTAATTATAGTTCATTTTATCTGTTGAGGCTATGAAAAGCAGGGTAAGCATGTGCATGGGCCTTAGAGGGAGGAACTTGAGGTACAGATGCAGGTAAACTTGTTTATTCAATTCTCCAAATAAGTGGCTTCACTTTCAGAAATGCAAAGCCTCATGTTGCTCTCACTGAACCAGACTGACAGGGGAAGATGCTGGATTAGTGCTCCTGGTTTCTCACTCACCATCACAATTCACTCATTTACCCAGTGAAAATAAATACTGAAAGGTTCATTTTTAATGTATTTAGTGTATAAGTGAAAGAACAAAGCTCTTAATTTGGTTTGCAACATTTTTTCCTTTGTTTAAGGTTAGAAAACTTACAGTATATTTTGAAAACTCTGGTGAGGAGACTGTCTCAGTTTAGCACACAAGGAAACTGCACTCACCATTCCCGTCCATGTTTCTGTGGCTGTGTTTAACTCACATCTCTGTCCCGAGTCTTTTTGAAGCCACTTATTCTGGGATTTGTTTCTCCATCCACACACCTTCTGCCTGGGCACGTCTGTGTGTGCTCAGCTCTAGTGCCTGTGAACTGCAGGTCTTTAGCTGCATGGACTCATTTTCCCTGGGTTTTTTTGACCCTAAATAGCATCTTAATGTGTCTCTCATCCACCTATGACAGTCCCAAACCAGCTGAAACCTTGGCTTTTTAGCTGGAGCCACAGGAGCATCAGGGCAGAGCTCATGTTATACACAGTAGGTTGATGTTCCTCAGCAGGGAAGTCAGATGGAAGATAAAGTCAACCCAGAGGTTGCACACTCATCTCTTAACCACACTCTTCTCATGTAAAAGGTCATCTCAGTCCCACAAACTCTCATGCTTGTGTTTCCCAAGCTGACAAACTCCTCATTTGGACTTCAGAGCTGCCTGGAGACTTTCCATGCTGGAATTGCTTAACTCTGGAGCCGGTGGTGATCATTAATGCAATGTATTGCCTACCATTTCCATGCCATCAGCTAACTTGGCTTTGGACTTCAGTACATTATACATTACTTCTGGGTAAAAAATAGAGACAGTCCTCTCCATTTCATAATATAATGTTGGGCCTGCAATCTTCTGAGAGGCTAGAGTTGGAAAGCATTATTTATCTTGCTTAGAAAGAACAGAAAGTAGATTAGTAACCATGTATGAAGTGTGTATTAAAGTTAATTAATACCTGTGCAAAGCCTCGACATAGGGAATTAACATTGAAGAAATGGTCTTTTGCATTGTCTGGGGAGAAAGAGCTGCATATCCCTCCTCATGACTGATAAAGCTCTGGATTCAGAGTTCCTGGTTCTGTAGGTATTAAATCTATGGTTGACCAGGGAACACCGTTAAGCAGAACTGATTTATTTCACAGTTCACAGTGTTACTTCTGGGGTAACAGGGAGGGTGGGAGGCGGAATAAGTGGGAGGTGTTATCTGAGGAATGCTGCACTGGATTTCAGGGGAGACAGGATTTTGCCTGGTGCTGTTCCTCTTCCTCTCACCCAGACTGGATCTTCTCTGGAGCAGTTGCTCCACAAATCAAGAAATCATGAATACAGACACCTGAACGTGAAGTTATTCAGGACCATTCATCTTCACGATCCAACCCAAGGACGTCCAAGGAGATGATTTCTTAAAGAATTTAAGATTTTTATTCCGTGAAAGAAAAATCTATGGGTTAGAAACTGTGCTCTTCTCTAACTAAGAAAACTAAAATCTGTTTCTGTGGCCCCAATGCCTGTCTCTGGACCCTCAGCAAGAAACTTCAAATTTTTGATTGCCATTTTACCATTTCACTGTCATCAGTGAAAAAACACAGGAGTACAAAAGCCAGGGAGGGTTTATCTCCATTTCTTTGCTGCTTCTGTGGGGACACTGAGAGCACTGTTTTTAGAGTGTTCCTCAAACACTGAGGAAACACATATAGCTTGTGTTGAGTGGGATAAACCCCCACCACCCTTTGCTGTCATTATCCTAACCTGGCATCCAGAGCATCTTGGGCAAGGGCTTTCCTCTGGTGGGAAGAGAAGTGTTTTCCAGTGTTTCCACCCAGAGGTTCCTCTCCTACTTTGTCCCATAATAAACTTGTTGTAAGAGGGATCTTATTCAGATAGGCATCTGCGTTTATGCTACAGAAATATTTGTTATTTATCGATGAGACTGTGTGTTCTCCCTCACAAGAGCTAGATGGTGTCTCAAGGACACACCCCAAGAAAGAAGAGGGAGGAATATATTCCATTCTGAGGCAGCACAGAAACAATTCCTCCCCATTTCTGCTTTGCTCCAACATCAACAGCAGACACTTATGCCCCCATTTCTGTATGGACTAGATCATGCTGGGGTGGTGCAATAGTTGGTTTTGTCTTTCTCCACCCACTGGTTTTTGTGTATAACCAAATCTCACAGCAACCACAGAAGTGTCTGTGCCTTTACAGGAGCTCACACTCCACAATCCTGCTCAGGTACTTGTGTTTCTGCATATGGATTCAGGGGAGCTGTGAGCATGAATATGCACGGCAAGATGAGAGAACACACAAAGAGAAACCCCAACAACAATGAACATTTAGAATAAATTGCAAATAGAGGTGCATAATTTGTGGTTAGAGAGACTGAGTGCTAGTCATTATCCAGTATCACTCATTTCTTTCCTCCAAATATATGCATGAAAGCCAGGAACAAATAATATTTTTATAAACAGGGAGGAGGTTTTCTTTTAAAATTAGATTATGTTAAAAAATAATCTAGGATGACTGGAGTGAGATTGTACCTATATGGAGAAAGTACTATACGGCCAAGCGAATCATTTATCCAGATATAATGTATAACTTCATAGCAAACAAAAGCCAGACGTATTAAGAGTGAATTGTTTACAATAGAAGGTTATATATTAAAATGTATGTATAATTGTAACGTTCTGTTAACACCCTCTTGAAGAGAAAAAACACCGATTGCAGGCTTTAAAATGTTGTGTCTCAACTCTGCTGGGTGAAGAGCTCTGTATGACATGAGAGCAGCATATACAGGGGGGATTCTTGCAGATTAAAAAAAATATAAGAATAAAAATAGCTCATACGAAAGTGTTTAGCAGAAGTTGCTCCTTCTTCCTTTGTATCAAAGGAATTCATTGTCATCTCCAGAGACAGACTCGGGGTAAAGAAAATGTGCTTTATTGAACGCACGACATATGATTTAATCTGATCTCACCAGATTTTCATTCTGGCTCTCGGAAGGTTGCCCTGGTGACATCACACCATGCGTGATGTCCTCAGCCCACAGGCATCCTCTGTGAGCTCTAGAAGGAACTTGGCATTAGCTGGGAATGGGAAAACACACACACACATTTTGGGGGTCTGATTAGAGACATCTTCCATCTCTGCCACTGAAGGAAGCCTAGAACCTCGGCCTGGGTTTCACTGAAGGGAGTTTTACTTCTGAAACGTATTGAACAATAGTTAAACAGCTGTCTGCACCTCCTCCAGAGAACTGTCAGAGACAGGGACACTGAGCAGCACATTTGCACCACGCTCCTTCCCCAAAACTTTGGAGTGCACAAGGCAAAGGAGAGTAATTGTAAGGACATCTACCATTTAACCTATTCAAACACCACAAAACACTTTTCACAGTAGTATAGAAAGCAAATAAATCAGATTTCTATCTCTCTTCCCACTAACAAGTTTATTAGAATACCTTTCTCATCACTCATGAATCCTGAGGGGAACGAGAACAGAGGAAGCACAAAGAATCCCTTAAACAATCCATGCCCCTTTTGCTAACAGGCTGATTATGTCCCGTATTAACCCACAGTAGTAACTGGCATTACTCCATTCCACCAAGAATCACCTAAACAGCCTTCTCTGTGCTTTTGCTGCCCTTTGGATGCTCACATAAATTTGGCAATACTGCAAAAACCCAACTCTTTCCCTTGTCCCATGAAGTTCCCTATTTTCCTCACAGAAAATCCAGTTCTCCTGATAAACAACCTTCCTGAACCCAAACCCTTCTTTCCCCTCAGCTGGAGCCTCATTCCCCAATATTCTGTGCAGTGCATCCACAAGAGCTACAAGATAGCTAATCTCTGGCAGATTAGCAGCACAATTTACTGCACTTTTTGGATATTACAGAACTGGAAACCATGAAATACAGTAGTTCAGGGGGTAGAAACATGGTGAGATCTTATTCAGAGAGAGAGAACTCCACCGTAAACCCCATTACATCTGCCAGACCTGCCAGGAAAGTACGAGGAGCCACAGTCAACATGGTACTTGTGTGTTCTACTTGTATTCACATTTCATTGTAATCTCCAGGTGATCGCATTTCAGTATTTTCCATCTCATGGAATAAATGGATGTGACTTAAAAATCCCTCAGACAATGTGGAGTAATAGTTTCCTAACACAGAAGAAGAACCCCGTCCCTTTTACCCCCTTTTCTAGAGCCAAGTGCAGGAAAGCTCCTCTGCCAAATCCTCTGGGCAGGTGATAGACTCACCTGAACAAAGACAATGAGAAAGTGAAGATTGACTTGCTTGTTATCACAAGGTTCCCAGCTGCCTCACACACACATTGGGAGGATAATTTCAGAGGAGCTTTGTTGCAAGTGCCCCTCTTTTCCAATCAGGAGGCATCATCACAGCCAGATAAGCGAACACAGATACCAGTGTTCGAGTCATTACAGCGACATGCAATGCTACAATTTTCTGGGCTATTGATTGCTGCTGTTCTGGCATTGCAACCCAAAACACTGGAGGAAGTCAAGTGGAGAATGAGAAGAGGGGAATTTAGCATGCTGGTGAGCTGGTTAAAGTACCTTTGCTGGAAAGAGCTGCTTTGTCAAAATCACAACTTCTGGCTAATACTTATGAATTTAGAGACAAAGCTTTTGCAAGTAGTTTGGGGATTCTTGTCTGGGTCTCTGACCTGCCAAATTAGTTCCCTAGTCATGCAGGTATCATTAATGTTCTCTCGGGTTATACTTTGTTTCATTTTAGCACAGCTTCATTCTGATTTGCACACAACCAAATTATTGAAACATCTCAAAAACATTGCGTGTTTTTCTGTCCCCAACCTCTCCTTAATGTTCAGATGGAGGTAAATAACTCTGTCATAAACTCTATGGGGAGTTTATTGATAACATAAAATAATACATTTTGCTTTCAAGACATTTCTTATTACAGTCAGGAGAGAGAGGATGTGAGTCAGAAGCTTTCTTCTCATTTTCACTCGCTTCATTTGTTCACTCTGTTTACTGAAACTTAAGTAGCTGTTAGAGCTAGAAGTCCCAAAGCACATGTGTTCTTTAACACATAACTTAATATCCAAAACAAATAATTATAACTTCTTTTCTGAGTGTCACCCTTCCCAGGAGAATCTGATGCATATGCTAAAATGCAAAAACCTTCAAGCTGATGCTCTGCTGCAGCGAACTGCTCTCTGTTTCAGGGAGATTCACCCTCTACCCACAATTTCGTCCACTCACGCAGTCATTTCTGCATTTGGAGTGCTTTTGGATAGTTTACTCCAAGCAAGTATTGGCAAGTCACAGCTTTGTCTTTTACAGATGCCTCCAGAAAAGCCTTAAACCTTGACCGGACCTCCCCCAACATCAGACGGAGGTGACGCTCAGTTACCCCACAGAAAAAGCTTTCTAATTGAAAGGTTCAGGATTTTGCATCATTCAGGGCTGGCTCCTCCTCTCCTCAGCTATAACACTGACCTAATTATACAGAGCCTCAACGCTGCAGCGCCGAGGAGTTTCAAGTTCGCTTGTTATGTGATGCCTGCAACAATATTTATTCACCAGCTACTCCAAATAAAACGCCTTGTTTCACTGCGTTAACATCAAAGCCAAGCTTGTAGATGGTATTGGTTTTATTTATATGATCTGCATACCTCTACATATGTGTATTTATATAGAAGTGTATGCACACAGATGCAGACACACACGCTCTTGCCCAAGAGGAAAAGAAGGGGCTGCTTTTAATAACAGCAAACAACAATTGATGGTTGTGATTTTGGATCTTGCAGCACACACCTTTCATATTGAAATCCACAGGGGGAGCAAAGACAGGTAGCTGCCTGCACAGTACTGTGCCCAGGGCCCTGTCACACTCTGAGCACCTCAGCCTGCAGAGCTGCCATCCTTTCTGCCCCAGGGGAATCCCTTTTCCTCCTACCCAGGCTAGCAGGAGTTTAGGGCAGAAATCCCTCTCTTCCAACATCACTCTAGGTCAATACAGATTTTCATCACACCTTCTTGGACAGGTAGTGGCTCGCAAAACCGAGCAAGCTGATCCACTGGTAAACCTGGAATGTCTGTCTGCTCATAGAGACACAATTTTTCCTTGTGGTGGAATTTTCAGAAAATAATCAAAGTACACCAATGGATGATCATCTCAGCCAACATTAGGTCAGTGTATCATGAAGCAAAACAGCAAAAGTCTCTGTTACCCTCTTTCTCATTCCACTGTTCTCTGCCTCAATCCCTTTCTTCTTTTAAAAGTTGAAACTGAACAAGTACAGAACAAAGTAGATGAAAATCAATATCCATAGTAAGATATAACATAGAGCTTTAGGCCAAGACATACAGATTAATAATGAATAATATGCATTTGTCAAAAATATATGCTCATAAAACCAAGCCCTTGCATTTTGATGTGTTCTTACTTTTGGACTCTAAAATCTTTGCATTCTCCAAAGTCCCCACACTTCTCCTTTCTCTTTCTATTTTGTTTGTTTAGTTTCCTTTGTCTCTGGAGGTCTGCACAAATCTCCCTAGAACTCACCAAAAGAAGAGCTATGGTCCAGAAATAATCCTTAGTTCCTTTCTTCAAGATGTGGGAGTATAAACTATTTGGTGAGAAACATTCTGCCGTTTGGGAAGAGGAGGCTCAAATTCTCCTGCTCCTCACTCATCAGCGTGGGAAAGGAAAACATTAGCTAAGACTGCAGAAGGTCTTCTCCTCCCTGTCTTGGTTTGGCCAGTGCCAAATAATTGTGTCCACGCTGCCGTGGGGGCACAGCTCAGCATGAGCCAGCAGAAGGGATGGGAGAAGGTGGAGCCAAAGACCTGGACTGGAATAATCTCATAAATGCTGTTACACGTGTACAAGGGACCAACTGGGCTCCTTCAGAGGTTTCCCTGCAGATGCACTGTTTGCCAAATCTGAACCCTTCTTGCACAACAGAAAGCTTTCCCAGCAGAGGTGGCCTGGGCAGCATCCTATTTTTCCGTTGCCAGCAAGTATTTCTGAGAAAGGCTAGGCTAGAGCGTGCCAGAGTCTGGAATTAGATACAAATTAATTGCATGTAATTACTCAAGAGCATCAAGTATCTTTTTGGGATTTTATAGTTATTGTTATTGTAATGATGTTCAATTTGCAAATACAATTATTGTAAATTACGCTATTGGTAACTTCAGCTCTCCTATTGTGTGTGATCACCTCACTGGTTTTCTTGAGGTCTTTTGTAAAAAGTTTTTATAGCCTTGATGAAGGCACAAGTAGAGCTGAAAATTCCACTGCTGTTCTCACAAAGGCTTTCTGCTATTCAGAAGTGGAGAACTGGTAAATTATTAGCTTATGATTAAATTGCAATGTCACTGCAACATTTGACAGGTCAAAGTCATAAACAAACTTTATTTTTGTCTTGCACCACAAGCCTGATAACAGCAGAAACATATTCTCTTAGCAGTATTTCCTCTTTGATTTAATTTCATTTCTCACTTTTTCCTTTTATATCCACCTGCATTGCTCTTATCATTTCATTTAAAGTACTGCCAAGGTCTCAGGTTTGTGTTGGGAGGGCTAAGACAATGATGCTTAAAAGCCTTTCAAAAGTAAGTTTGTATTTTAAAATATGTAAGATTGGTTAAAAGATTTCATTCCTGAGCTTTGCATAATGAGTTATGAAAATATTGAATGACAATATGCAATATGAAAAATTATGTTACGAAAATTAGAGGTATAAATATGTACAAGCAGAGAAAAATGTCTGATTTTTTTTTTTTTTTTTTTGTACTGGAGTATGCATTAATCTATGGTCACTGGTGCTGGTTTGGCCTCAGAAATTCCCTGGGCATACTGCATTCTGACAATTTAATACATTGTTTGGTCAATAAAACCTGTAGAAAAAAACCCTGTAACTATAAGGAAAAAAAACCAAAACCTACAGCAGAGTTAGAAAGTTCAATAGTAAGAAGCATGGAAAGGTGTGAAAGAAAGAAGGTATAGAGGACATAAAGGGGGAAAGGGAAAAACATTAAAAGGAAAATTCTTACCCTAAGAGACTCTCCTCCTTTCCCCCAGAAAATGTTTACCTACAGCTTCGTAGAGGGAGCTACATGTCCCCCTCTGCATGGCCTTTCCTCTTGATATTCACTTCCTTTCCAGTAAATTTTCCAGTTAAACTTATTTCTTTTCTTCATCCAACTCCCCTTGTCACACCAATCCCTTTCTCCCCACCATTCTTGCCTCACCCTGCTTGGTTATTTTTCTGTGTGGTTAAACTCAAGTAAGTTTATCACATTAAATATTAGGAAAATCTTCTTTCATAGTTTGGACATTAGAAGCAGTAAAACAGATTGCCTGAGGAGGTGGTAGATGCTCCATTTCAAGGTGATTTTAAGGAACGAATTAAACAGAGATGTGCTGGGGATTTCCTAAGTCTGGCTTTGGGTCAAGAGGATGGACCAGTCAACCCCTCCAGATCTCTTCCAGCCTTGTGTTTTTATTAATCCTTTCACCTCTCCGGGGTCTGGGGGTGCCCAAATGGCTCAGGGTATGTCAATGCTTAACTAAAAATTTACAGCACAGGGCAAGTGTGTAAACCAGTACATTCTATTTTTTCCAGGGTCACCGTGCTCGCATCCAGAAAGGTGCTGACACAGGCACACACAAACACACGTGGTGTTGTTAGAGGTGTGCTCATCAGTTATTTATGAAGTTTATAATCTGACACTTGAAAAAAAAAATAAATCTAACAGGCTCCAGCATTCCACAGCTGTTGAAATGTCACCTCTCAGATAGAGATATTGATTAACAGTTTGAGACCAAGCACACTGTATTCTGTGCTAACAAGCTGGTACAGCTTAGCTGACATTTCTCACCAAAGGAGAGGACTAAGTCAGGCTTGGTGGCTTTTGTTGGACAGTTTTGAGTTTGTGGGTGTGTTAGTTTGTGAACTGGGGAGCTTGTAGACTTGGCTCTGTTCTGCCTGGGCAGCTGGGTGAAGGTTAAATGGGAGTGTCAGGTTTTTATTTAGGGCCCACATGGATGCAAAGAGGGATTCTGAAGGAGCTCGGCATGGGGAGACCCATGGCAAACAAGGTCTAAATGAAACCTGGTCACTTGGATGTTTCTCTGGCATGTAATGAAAAATTTTTATCTCCTCCTTTTCACAAATTTATTGAGATCTCTGGCCACCAGATGATTGTTACTCCGAAATATTGCACAATAGTGAGGCTTTTTTGAATAATACCTAAATGAGATAACTCAACTGGAATCCATGTTGTCTGAAATGCTAAAAATAGGAGTCACAGATCCTGGAGAACACACAAACTGGCCTGTACAGGGAATTAACCCATGCTGGAGGTGGTGGGCAGCTGGCCACCAGGGAGGCAGTGAGATCTATGTGATAGCTCCACGAAACACAAGATCTCAAAGTTATGATTTTGCTTTATTTTCAGGGAGCTGATTTACAGATCAGAGGGCAAACATCTCAGTTCCAGCACAGGCAATGGCAAAGTTCCTGCTCACACTGCTGGGACAGCAAAAAAGCTTTCAAGACTTAACTTGGATGTAAACTTCCAAAAATTAAATCCCTAATGAAGGGATCTATATATTTTTCATCATAACCATTGGCACTGAGACAGATCCAAGACATGATTGCATCTGGTGCTACTTTTTACATAAATTTGTACCTTCAGAACTTGTTGCAGGCACTGATCATCCTGTACACCATGCCAGGCACATAATGAATACACCATCCCTAACTGCTCCTGCCCCTGAACCACAACATAAACCCAGCTCCTCCTTTTGAGAGTATTGGCCATGACCTGCTGGTTACTGAAACTTTAATTGCTGTTTTCTAAAACACACAGGCCTGGGTGTTTCACTTGCAAAGAACTGTACACTGAATTGATAAAGCTCACAGCTCCAGCAGGATAAAATAATTTACCTTTGCTCTTTGTGCATTTGTTGATAGAAAGACAGCACATGTTAAGAAGAAGAGGTGGGTTTCTGATAACCAGGAGATATTAGCAGATTGTCTCAAAATTTCAATTTTTCTTTCTAAACTTCTAACTTGGCTGCAGTTTTTTTAATTTTAAAATCATGTATTTCCTTTAGTTGTCTAAGTCAAAAATTTCTCCTGTTTGTTTAAATAAATGTTTGCCTGCTGTCCAGATTTTATTTCGTCAAAAGAAAAGCTGGAAGTTCTACTGAAACCTTTTCATTGTATTTCTAACCCGAAGCATTCTAACGATGTTAACCTTTCTAATATTATACTCAAGAACTTCCACTCAGCCTGTATTTTTCAGAAGGGCTTTTAATGTTTTGCTTTCTGGTGCCATCCTTTATTCATCTATTTATTTATTTATTTATTTATTATTTTTTATTTTCAGTGGCGCTTGGTGGTGGTGATGGGTGCTCAATTGCACCAGTGGAAGGATGTGCAATCAAACTTGCAATGAGACAGTAGTCTCTGATTGTCATCAGCTGCAGCTCATTATTCTCTCAAGGATTCCTTGTGCCAATCGATGATAAACAATGTGTAATCACTTGCAATTGATTGCAAATCAGATTGCATAGACTGGCATGTGGAGTCCTTGAGGGAATAACGAGCGGTGCCTTTTGCCCACTCCCGGGTCCGCAGGGCCCACATGCCATCAGCTGAGAGCTCCTCTCGTCTGCTCCAGGGCTGGGCACATCCCGCAGGATGAACCAGGCCAAGGTTGTACTTGGTACCTGATATTTTGGCTCCTCATTTCCCTTCCCTTTTCCTCTCTCCAGGTGTGCTCCAGGGCCGCGCCTTCCTGCGTCGTCACCCTCTGCAAAGTTACAGAGACAAAATCTCAGGGATTAAAGGGAGGTTTATGGTTCAGTCCACCAATGGGGCATTAAGCCAAATTTCTTTTCTGAAGATTCCTGATTCCCTCTATTTTCCCCTTCCAAGCCGGCCCAGTTTTGAAGGAGTTGTTAGAAAAACGGTCTGGACAAGTCACAAGCAAGAGAGGAACAAGCCCCTGCTGACTTGTTCTGAGGCCAAGTCAGGTACGTGGTGAGCTCAGCTGGGGTTTGCTATTTAGACTTTTACCTTCTAAAGTAGTGCTAATCAGATCTGGTCTATCGACCATCGGTGACCTGAAAAATGCCACAAAAAGTGGTCAGTGAAATTAGAGCAAAAATAAGAAGATGTGGCAAATGTCTTCAGCAGCTCTTTTCTGATTAATGTTCATGGCTGCAGCACACATAGCTGGCACTAATTGAAAATGCTAGTGGCCAAACACTTGTGTTTTGACTTAAGAAGTATTTTGTTTACCTCACCTTTAAATACATTGTTATTTACCAATCTCCCTCCCAACTTCTGTAGGTAGTAGCTTTCTGGGCCAGAAATACTTTAGAAAAAAGGATTTTTATTTATTTAATTAAAGAAGTTCAAGAAAGATAATTTGAAATCAGTTCTCTTTCTGGATATTTTAGTTTTTCAGGTATAGGTGCATGTGAGACAGCAATGTCCTCATTCTAAGTACTGATCTTAGAACAGGACATGAGATTACATCTGAATTCTGTATAAGAGAAAAAAATTAAAAACCTGTTAAAAATATTCATGGAGCAGTCAGCTGATAGTGGGTTTTTGACTTCAAGCAAGCAGGGTCTTGGCTTGATCTTTTTATTTAAATGAGAAAAGAATAACATTAGCATTCACTGAATATTTTGATAGAGATAATAATCTCTATTGATAACATACTTCCTTTTAAATATCTGTAAGGCAATCAATTGGAAACTGATGCACTGCTCTAATCTTACTTCAGAATCTGGTTCTTACTAAAGACTTGAAAATCATAAGGTACCAAAAAGTAGACTTTAATGGAGATGAAGGTCTTCTGGTAAGTAAGCTTTTAAAATATATTTTAATGGGGCTTTTTTTTTTCTTTTTTTGAAGAGACTTTTCCTTGCAGTTTTATATGAACCAGTGGAGCTCCACAGATTTCAACAGAATTAATTGATTTCCCCAAATATCAGTGAGGTCAGGGAGAAAATTACTGAATGAAAAATGCATAGCTAATAATTAAAGAGATGGCCTGGTTTTGTAAATCTTTTTCCAAGTGTTTCATTAATAGTAATTGGAGTGTTAAAGTACAACTTTTTGAAGCCGCAATGTAGCTTGCAATTGCTCTTCTATGAGCTTCACAACAGCCATCATTAAAGAGATAAAGCCCATCCATTATCTTCAGCAGGCTTCTAGAAAAATAATATTCCCAAGGGAATTCCCCCTTCAGAAACAAAAAGGGTCATGAATTTATTTCAAGTCCATTTTCCTTCACTGACCAACACTGGTATGTCAACAAAGGATGCAGCAAGACAAGTTTGGGGGTTTTACCTCATAATTGCAGTTTATAAACTGAAACAGAAGGAGATCTTTTCTCAGCTTTTTGGTTTTGTTTTTTTGCTTGCCTTTTTTTTTAAGGCACAGTCTTATCATCGATCTGAAGTATATCAAAATCCACCAGTGTTTTCAAAGGTCACATATTTGTATAGTTGGTTTAAATTATTTATATTAGAAACAAATTCCCAGCAATTCACCTCCCAAAGTTGAGAACACACTCTAAAAATATGTGAAGCTTTTGAAACATTAGACACAAAGTGTGAGCCAAAGGGGCTGGAAGGGAGGGGGCCAATTCTCACCAGTGTGAGCCAGCCCCACAAGGCAATGGCCAGTGGCAGGCCACACTGCTCATTTTAGTGGCTTTTCAATCACACCCTTATACACTTCCCAAATGAATTTTAGTTGTTGAATTGAGCACCTTTATCTCTCCATCTCTGAGCAGCATTAGCTCAGCACAAGAGCTGTGCTTTTGGCTGGGATGTTCCCAGACCAGACTGTGAGGGTTTGTTGCTGTGAGCGGGACTCCTCCGTGGGCCCCAGCACCAGCAGCTGGTTGGCATCATTTCTTGAGCTGCACGGACAGATGGCAGCTCCTTCCCAAGGCAGGGCACTCCTGTCCCCATCTGCTCTCCAAAGAGGTGGCTCTCTGAAGGCAGCACTGCAGGAATTCCCCGTGGCCCCTGAGCAGAGCATGCAGGGCTGTAACCCTGCCAGAGGTGCCAGGACAGCTGAGCTGAGCTTTGTGTGCCCTGCTGAGTGGTTTCTACACGGTTGGTGCCTGCCCAGTGCTTGAGCTGAACAGACAATTTCGTGTTGGCTTTGTTACCTGCCTACAAAGAGGAGAGCTGCACCCAGTGCTGTGATAAAGGGATGATGAAGGCGCAGATGGGCACGCTGGTATCTCTGCTGTGCCTACAGATCTCTTGTGTAAGAGGGGCTGTGATGTGGTGTAAACTGTGGGAGACATCCCACATAGTCTTATTTATTTACAGTGAGGCTTCTGTAGGACAGATATCCAGCATTTTACATGTGTCTCCTACGTGAGTCACAACGTTGGCCAGTTTATAAACAGAGTGGGCATGGATGCTCTGCAGAGTGCTCAGTAAATAATTACACCCGGGTTTGTATTAACTGCTCTTGCTTTCTGAAGTGTGCTGATGCAAATATGCAATTGGTGAGCATTTCTGGTAAGAATTTGGCTTTTTTTTCCTCTAGTTTTGTCTTAGTGCAAGAAAAAGCAATTTAATTACGAGCTCTGAAATAGATAAAGCATAATTCATTTTTGCTTTGACACTTGTTAAGGATTTTTAAGCATTAAGCAGTAAAACAAGAGCTACAGTTCTGACTATAGATGAATAATTGCAGCAACTGTGTAAAATTATGAAAACACCGAGGTGGGACTTAAATCTTCACTGTGAGTAAAGAATATACAAGCTCTCCTACACCGAGAATTCTTTCCTTGAGTATCCCTGGATGGGTTGGGCATTTTTAAACCAGAGTTGAACAACTGAGTGCACATCTCAGAATCAAACAGGATTGTCCATACCAAAGAAACCAGACTGATTTTAACCAGTGTCAAAAAGAAATGAAGCATAAAATATGGAATGGTGAGAAAGACGTTTATGCCCATAGGTGGATTTAATTTAGGGCTACTCTGGGTTTTGAGTTGAGAAATTAAGACGAGGTTTGTGCAGAGAAATCTCAGTCTTTAAATTCTCTTGGCCAAAATCTTCTAAGAATCCCTGTTTTCATTAGATCATATACAAATGGTCCTCTGGGCTTGGAAGTGACTTAGAACAAAAGAAAAAGAAAGACCAAGTTCAGATTTCAAAATCTAGCTTAGGACATTCTTGCCTGATGGTAACAAATTTAAGGAGAAAAAAAATATTAAAACACCATGAAAGTGTGAGAAATTTAAATTTGAACCATGGAAAGATGATGGGTCTGTCACCAGCCCATATCTGTTCAACTTGCCACCAGTATACAGGGTCTCCTGTCAGACAGTCTCAAAATGTTGAGCAATGTGATATATTGTTGGAAAATACTTGGAAAATGTTCCTGGCTGAAGTGTGATTTACAGGTCTAGGCTTACCAGCAGCAGCACACCGTGCATGAGAGAACCTTTTCACAGCATTTTTGAGCAGATGCTTTGCTATACTGTGCTTTGCAGGTAGCTTGGCACATCTTGCATCCAAACCGAGTTAACATTTTTCTCCTCTGCAAATCTTTAAAAACTTTTCCTTGAAGAGGAGGCCTCTATTAAATGGCTTGTGTTACAGAAATTAATGAAGCTAATGAAATCAGGCACTGTTGGATCACTCTGGTGTGATTCATCAGTCACACATCTCCGTTTAATATGCACAGGTTTGGAGTCTACTTCTCACTTGCACAGAATTCTCACTGTTGGTTTAAGAAATGCTCATATAAATAGAATCCATTTTCTGATGCACCATGAAATATCTAAGAGCAATGAATTATTATAATCACAAGAGCTATTTTGGCTGAGCTTGTGGTAGCTCCCCAGGCCCAGGATTAACACTGCTTTCCCTGCATTTTGAGAACAGATGAATTGTCAGTATACTGCAACCAGCAATGACTAAAACCAGATGTTTCAGTGGAAGAAACCTCTCATTAGGCTTGTAGGGAATGAGCTTTGAAAAACTGGTTTGCTTGTTTGTTTGTTTGTTTTAACAAAGGGGAGTGCAAATGCACCTGAGTGTAAATGCAAATTGGGCTTTTTGAGTTTCATGTTGATACAGCAAAGCCTAAAGGAAATGACAAAAATACCCAGCCAACAAACAACCCTATTAAGTTTGTGGTTTCAGAACTAAACTCCAGCCTTTGAGGATCACTGAAGGCAAGTTCAGGTTAGAAATTCTGTCCTTTGGAAACTCTGCTTTTTCTGCAATCCTGGATTGGTAAGGGAAGCTTCGTTGAGAAGAGCTCATGTAGGGCTACCTTCATTACCAGGTATGTAGGTTATTTTAAATGGTGCTATTTTGGTTATAAAGAAGCAAGAGATGATAAGCTGGAGCCCTAAATGCAACATTGACACGTGTCTTCAAGTTGGACAGGTTTCTAAACAGTAGCAGTAAGGCAGGATAAAATGAAGCTCAGATCCAGCAATGCCTCCAGTAAAAACACCACCCAAGGAAGAAGGATGGAGGGTGGTGTGTGCTCTGGCTGTGGATGAAAGAATCTACTTCAGAAAGCAGGCATGAAGTGAGGCATCCTGGCTACAGCAGTTTGCTTTGAAAGTTAACTCCTCTCTCCAGGCAGTCCTGTTGTGTCCCAGCTGCAATCGGGGCATATTTGCCTGACAACTGCATTGAAATCAGGCTTTGCAAATGCTGAGGTAAAGATCCAGGCCTCTGCAGCCAGGGACACTTACTTCAGCACTTCTTTTCCCCTTGTCTGATCTCTATCTAGACATCAATACAACAATACAATACGGGGTTATGGGCAATTAATAGAGGTTGAACGTTCAGCTCCAGCCCAGGCTGTGTGGAGTCGGTGCAAGCTGGAGGCAGCCTGTGTCCTGGGAACGGTGATGCCAGGATAGGCTGCCCAAAGGCCAGGTGTGGATCACAAAGCACCATTGCCCTGGGTTGCTCAGCTCGTGGCTCTGCAGCTGATGGCACAGGCTGAAGGTAGGAGAGGCACAGGCATTCACGTGGCCCTCGTGCCAGTAATGATCTCTGCTGGAGTGACCTGGTGCGACTCACCAGACTCTGCAGTTTGGACACTGTGGGGCCCTCGCAGAGGGGCTTAGGGCAGTGAAGCTCTTTAGTGCTCCTGAGGGCTCTGAGCAGGGCACAGCCCCATAACAGCATCTGCAGAGGGGTGGCCCCCACCTCCTTCCTACTTGCGGGGCTGAGAATCTCTGACCCACGAAGTGAGGCTGTGGGGAGAAATATCCAAACCAGAGGAAGGCATCCCTGAGAGATCATGCATTTTCTGTGTGAATAATCTCCTGTGCCCCCATCGTGGGGCTTTGCCTGACATTGTGTTCTAGGTTTGCAGCTAGAGAGGTGCACTCAACAAAATACCTCAGAAAGCACACTGCACAGCAGTGGAACTTAGTGAATTTTGGATTGTTACTTTTTTTTTCCATTTGAAAACAAAATTCCAGTGAAATAGCAAGTCCTTAAAGCATGTATTATTTATTTTCAATGGAGTAAAAGAGCCCCTGCAGTATTTTGAAAGAATGTCTGCTTTATAGGTCTGCAGTGATAACATGCTGGAAGTAACTAACAATTGTGTTATTTTTGTCCTCACTAATAACGCGCAGGGAGCAATTGATGTTTCTTCTGGAGTTAATAAGAAACATTTGCAGCAAAAGCAGGAACTGTGGAGATAAAGCAATTGGCAAGAAATAGTATGTTTAAATACCATAAAACAGCCAGTATCCAAACAGGTGTGAGATAAAGTGGTATAAATAAAATGCTCTATATGCAGCCCATCATACAGCAGAGCTGGGTAAAAAATTGCATGAAATAACTTCACTTCTATTCAGAGGAAAATATAACAAAACTGATCCTAGTGTCTCCTAATTAGCTTTAGCAGCTGAGAAAACATTTCTCATGCAGAAAATTCTGAAAAGTTGTTCTTTCTAAAAACGGAAGACAAACAAAAGAAGCAGTCAGATTTGCAAATGTTTTGGAGAGACCGCTTTTAAAGTTTGTAAACCTCTTCTCCAGTTAAAGCCAGGATCCTGAAGAGACAGTGGAAGTTCTTTCAACCTTCCAAAGTTACAACTGGCCCTTTTAGTTATTCTGCGTTGCCTGCTGGTATTACAGTCTTAGATGGTGCCTGTGTTATTTTTATTGGTACTGCTTTCACAAACACACAGACATTTGCCCTTTCTTCATCCAAACATTTGGTTGCATTAAGGGTTGTTTGGTTTAGATTAAAGATTTTCTTTTTTTAAGACCAGTCAAATTCAAAGTAAATCAGTACTAGCAAACATGACGTGAAAATAATTGCCTATGCTCACATGACTGATAAGCAGAACTATGGAAAATTTCTTACAACAAAATCCACCTGGTTTCTGTGGCTCCTACAAATGACAAGCCACAATGGGTTCATTGAAAGGTTTGTTGAGATCCATCAGCCTCTTGGGTAAGTGGAATGGTTGTATTGTTTTGTTTAATCAGCATGTGAATTTGTTCAGCATGTGAATTTTATGTGACAAGAGTTTTGTGAATCTCACTCCCTTTGAGTTCATATAAAGGAAGAAAAGAATTTACATGTGTCCATGTAGACATTACCCACAAGGTGAAGTTGCCAAATTTCAGATGAATTTGGAAATCAGAACTTTCAAATGCTCCTCACTGTAACTCTTGTATGTGAATCAGGTCCCTGAACTCAGCTCTGTGCTGTCCAAGATGAGCAAGAAGCCAAGAGAGAAACCACAGCATCTCTTTGGAGACTCATTCTGTGACCTGTAACACCTTGTGGCTTCGGAAAAGGAGCCTCTCCGCTGATATTGTCTGCTGACAAAACCGTCCCTGTAATTTGTGTTCTGTATAGCCTGAGGAGCCCCTAAACACCATGGCTTGTTCCCACCCAGTGCCTGGACTAAGGGAAATGCCTTTCATGGAACACCACTGCTTGCTTCTCCTCTGCCATTCCATGCTGGAAAGACTCAGAGGGGCTGACCTGGAGAGTACCTGTGCTGTTCATCTCCTTCTGAGCCTCCTACACTGGGATTGCTCCAGCCTTGCATAATCAGGAATAAACAACCCCATATCCCGCTGGGCTCCACGCTTATTTTGGAGTCCTTTGAATCAAACATGAGCAGGGCTCCCTTGGGCAAGTCTCACCTAAACAAATGTGGTGTTACAGAAGGATTTGGCCCCATGGCTCTTCAGGAGCTCGTGTTTCTAGCACCCAGGCTCCCCTGTGCCATGAGCAGAGGTGATGATGGCTGTTTAGGATGCTCCTGTGAGATGCCCTCGAGGTGCAGCTGGAGCAGCACCATTCTACCAAACCTTGCACGTGGGGCTTGGCCAGGTGCAGGACCAAACAGACGTGAACTTGCTTTGGGTCCAAGCTGGTGCCCCTGTCCGAGGTGCAAAGGTTACAGAGCTGCCAGGAAAGCCTCGATCTGCCCTGTGTGACAGCCATGGCGTGTAAAAGCTCTGTGGGAGCAGAGGTATTCAGAGAGCAGCTGAGCTGTGCCACTCTGAAAGAAACAGAAATGGGAACACCTCTTCTTCATGCTGGCCCTTTTCAGCTAACCACTGATAGATGTGATAAAATCCCAGTGCTGCTGCTAATAAGCAAAGGAAAGGAAGCCAATGTTCTTTCATCCTGACGCATGGTACGTTTTGGTTTCACTCAGAGTAGCAAACCTTTCTTTCTTGTAGCAAGCATTATAAATAGGCCCACTGCTTATCAGATCCTCTTCTAAATGTTTTTCATCAGAAAACCACAGTTAATTTTAGATAATTGTTGGAGATAATCTCAAATTTGTGTGTAATGTATGCCCTAGTTCTAAGAAAAACATGACATTGGGGAAGGTACGGCCTGCCTAACAGCTTTTCATTTACAAGAGTGGTTCTTGTCAATTGAACTCTCGTGTCTCAGACATTCGGACCCCTATCTCTCAAACCAGATAAAATTTTAACTTGCTTAGTATTCATTGTCTTCTGCATTTTGTAACAGATCCTGAGCAGCATGTTCAGGGACTGAACACGTCCTGCCAAACAAGAGGAAAAGGGTTTCCAAACAGTCTATGCCAGAATTTGGGATGGCATATCTGACTCCTTAAGTTTTCCTGTGGGAGTCAATTCTACTTTATTTGACAGCAGTGGCATTTGCTGCCAGAAGAATAAAGACAACAGTTGTTTAAAAAAGCACATGTGTCACTCTGCACTATCAAACAATCTGCTCCACATTGTGAGAATTTTAAGATGAAATGAACAGATAAATTCCCAGGACCAAAGAGAAGAAGTATTTCTAACACCAAAAGAGGACGGATGTTCACCTAGCCAAAAATAAGAGGATTAAAATCAGACTGCAAGTAGTCCATCAAAGCTTTCTGGAAAGGACAAGGAACAGAACCCAAACATGATGATATCTTAGAAAAAAGCATAATGCATTCAAGTCCAGATTTTTTTCAGTATAATTTCTGGATATCTCTCGAATAGCATGAAAATAAATACAAAATATACTGGGTTTTGGGCGTATTGTACATAATATATCATAAAGATAAACATAACAAAAAGCAACTTTTAATTTTCCGCTTTAAGAAACTCAACATGAGAGTGGTGCAGGGATTTCCTTGAGATGGCAAGAGAGAAAAATGAGGGACTTAGATACCCTGATCTTCCTAGTCCCTGGCAAAGGCATCCATTTCCTGAGCAATGTTTGCTTTAACAACCAGGGCTGGATGTTGCAAATATTTGTAGCTGAATTATCTCAACATTTTGAAAACTATGTACCTTGAATGTTGTGGTTTTTTTCTGGGAAACTGAGTGGAAAGACTTCTTCTTGGCATGGAGAAATGTTAGGAAATTCTAACATCATGCATGAAATTTCAAATCTGCCTTTAGGAAAAGCCAACTTCCTTCATGAATTGGCTCCTTCTCACTGGCAAAGGTGAGGAGAGTCAGACTAAAAAGCGAACACAAGCTTACTTTAAAATTTGTGAGGAAATTTTAAACCCCATAAATTTCAATACATTTTGCCTTTTATTGTGAAGTCCTGGCATATTTCTGATAGCAAGTTTCTCAAAGTTTAGCCCTGCTATTCTATACTCTCTGTTAATGATATGTATGAATGGACGTGTCTCCAAGCTTAGGGCTGACAGATCCACCAGAATTTTGGCCAGCTTGGAAATCTGCAGATTTTTGGGGTCGGCCGCACTTTTCACTCCCTGTGGTCCATAGAAATCCATGGTTTAGAGATCTTAATAGGGGACCATGGTGTTTTCAACCAGAGGTAAATGTATTTCAAGCCATAAGGCACTTACTTTTCCATTGTTATACCCACCCAGGAAAACCATACTACTTTCATGATAACTGGTGAGGGAGCACAAACTGAGGGTCGATCACTTCATTCATCCACAATATCTCTGCTAATAAGCCTCATTTCTTGTCATTCCTGTCTGGCACCTCAAATGAACAGAAAGTTCTGGTAAGATCAGAAGGTATAGCGTTTTTAGGAATGTGGTATATTAAACTAATTTTCCCATGTGATAGGAAGCCTTTCCAGGTAGACTTAAAGAAGTCATATGTTAAGATGTGCATAAAACAGATTAACTAACCTGGGCTATTGTAGAACACAACATTCTGCTTTTGAGTGTAGATTATGCTTGTGGCTGCATTAGCAAAGTAACAAATGAAGGGGGAAAAACCAAAGAAAAATACATTTCACACTCTTTTAAAAAATACCCATTAGATCATAATGTATCTGCAGCAAAAGCAAGTTTTAAGACATCAAAAGTCAAAACTAGCAGGTTTGCATTAATTGATTGGTTCTTGCTATCACTGCTGTGCTTTTTAGATCAGTGAGATCAGGATAGCTCATATCATGACTGTGTCCCTCATCATAAGTCGTAACCACAAAAAAAAAAATCTCTATTTCCTGTTTTAAAACTGCAGGTATTTGTTTGACAGCAAGATAAGTTTGGCCAGAAAGCCCATACTAAAAATCCCCAGGGTGAAATTTAACCTTATATAGCTGATTAACCCTTTAATAAACATGCTGGCAAAGAAGCCAAGCCATTGCCTGCAACCCCTCTGGCCAAGGACAAGGACAATATTGGCTTTTGAAGCCACATTTTTCTTGCTGAATTATGCAGCATGCTGCTAAATGGGATCCTTTTCTCAGAGCAGCTATCACGGGAAGGTTTGTAACTTCACTCTCTCGCCTGCACAAAAATCTGGTAACAAAAGTTGACACTTAAGCAGCGCTATTTGTTTCAAGCATCTACTAAGTGACACATTTGCAGAAATACAGGTGAGGGTTCCTTCCCCTCTCCTTGCCCCTTCTCCACGTTGAGCTGAGCTCCATGACAAGCGTGAACTAAGACCACAACTCTGGAGTGGGTGAACGCCAGTGAGGCGACCAGAGGATAAAATCTATTCTCCTGATCACAGCCGTCACTTCCGTGCTCTCACTTCTGGCCATTGTGAGAAGCAGATAACGCTACAAATGGGGCTCTCTTCATTGCGTGGGGCTTCAGAGGAACTGAGGAGATCTCACCCAGCTCAAACTTGTGAGCTGCCCACAGCTGCGTGGGATGAGCCTGCAACTCATCGCCGCCCGGGCTGCAGTCATGGCACGGCGGTGGGGACGGCCGAAAAATGCATCGCACTTTCCAAGTGCAGCAAAGCAAAGAGTGGTTTTGGCTTGGCTGCTCTAAACAAGGCAGTGATTAGCCAGTAATCAGCGAGTGATTAGCACAGACAACTGGGTCACTGGGAGTTCAGCTGAGCAGTGTTTGCTGGGAGGCACTGAAGGGCTCAGCCCGGCAGGAGCGCAGGGGCTGATTCCATTGTCCACCACAAACATCCACTCAACAAACTCGGTTTGGGCAATCAGCTTGCCTCCTATAACATTTTAATAATAAAAATGTTGCAAAATAAGAATCACAGTACTGATTGGCTTTAAGAAGCGTTATAAGGTCATTAATGGTTTGGATTAAACAGCTCCAGTTTGTTGCACATAATCAGAACACTGGGATATGATGAAGAACCATCTTTTTCTTTCCCAAATATTATAATGAACTGCATCACATTATTCCTCAGCTTAGCCACAATCATTCAGTATCAGATCAGGAGGTACCAAAGCTGCTGATAGAAGGTTTGCATAAAGGATAACTATGGATCAGTCCTTCCTGAGCACAGGCACACAGGAGTCACACACAAACCACAGCTGGGCTCAGCCAGAAGGTTTTCATTAGGGGCAGCTGATATCTCATTCATTTGTAGATCTCCTCCTCCAAATCAAAGCTAGTATTGCCATGGGTGAGTCAAAGCTGCCTCCTGTGAAAACTGTGAATCCTAGTTCAGCATTTTTATTCTGTGTGCCACCTCCTAGATATCAAGGGAAATAAAAAAGGCAGTAGATTCCTACCTCTTAAACAACAGGGATAAACTTGTACCTGACACAATTTCATTTCTTCCACATCACCCATTGCGGTCAGTTTCTGTTAGGCTGAAGAACCCACTGTATCTCTGCAGCTCATCACCAGCTATGTTTGAAATCTTCTTTGTGTAGGGGGATGCTGAAATGGAAGTGGTTTCACCTCAGGAGAGCACAGGCAGGCAGTGCCCAGGGACGGCATTTTTGCATTTTGGCAGAAAGCAGGTCTGTGTACCAACACACGTATCTCTTCTTTGTTGCAATGGTGAACAACTAATCCTGCCACAGGCAGAAAATGCCATTATTCTATGAGTTTTGGTCTTCTCAGCTGAAAGATCCATGCAAGGATCATAGTTTTGAAACTCAAAAGTCAGCAATCACAATACCTCTGTGGGAAAGATCCCCTCTTCACATGCTGCCTCTTCCTTTTCCCACTGTATTTCTCTCTCAGCACCGAGACAGAAACAGAAACATCTTGTAACAAGCAGAAGCCTCATGTGAGGTGACACTGCATTCCCCAGGACGCTCCTTCCCCTTTGCCTGCAAGCACAGAGCTTGTGATCTTGCCAGGCATGGTTTCCATTGAAATCTGCAGCCAGACTGGGCAGCACTGGGGTCGAGCAATGGCCACGGTGCGTGTGTGTGAGCACACATGCAGTATATGAACATTTACTTGTACCCATATATGTATAAATAACAGAACTGATAATGACAGAAACTTGACCCTTAAGACCCCAACTAAGGACTTGAGTACACTGCTGTGCAACAGGCCTCTGAAATAGTTTGCATTTCTGTGTAATATTAATTTGAGTGCCATGGGACTTCTATTCCTGCTTCAAACTTTGTTATTGTTGACTTTAACAAAGATTATAGCATAAACATTTAAAATTCACATTTTTGCCAGGTTAGAAACCAAAAATAATAATAAAAAATTCCCTGTGAATCTGACCTCTTTTTCCCATAGTTCCTTTCAGTGGGTGTTGTAAGAAAGCAGCTATTCAGTTATTACAAGCAGGGAATGTTTTGCTAAAGCACAATGTTTGAAGTAAACTGTTATAGCAGAATAAGTGTATGTCCCAAAGTTAAGCTAAGCCTAGAAACTGGATGTACTGAATTCAACCAAAGCTAAAACAAGCTGGAACAAATATGGACAAATCCTCCAGCCAAGAGACAAAATATTTTTTTTGTTTCCAGTCTCTAGGACAGTAAAAATATCCTGGCATGACAAGACTACATAATACTTGAAGCCTGATATGATACAAAACAAAGTCTGAAGATGTTGTCCTGGAACAATTGCTTGTGTGACCTCTGAATTTGATCCATAAGCATGTGTTCCATCAGAGGGTGAGTCCAGACACACTTGGACAGGCACCTGCTGGTGCAGGAGGAGGTTTGGATCCCCAGAAGAGTCCCAGAGTGGTGACATTAGAGGGTGGCTCTGTAGAAATGGGGCATTTGGGACATCTCTGGTCTCATCCTCTCTTCAGGGTCATTTCCTTGAGAGGAGAGCAAGTGGGACAGAAAGGTAAGGGGTGCTACTCCTGTGTCCAAATCAAGGCTGCTGTGCTGTGGAGCAAGGACAGCTCCGATTAAGCCACATCCAGGCTGCTGTAACTGAATGTGTGGAGAATTGTGACCACAGACTGCAAAGCAGAAATGAGGCATATGGGAAATACAGCAGAGGGAGAAGAGAAATGTTTGAACCTCTTCTCCTTGCTAAAATCATACACATCCATAAAGTCAGCGCCGCAGCAGGGCCTGCCCTCAAAATAATGCCTATAGGGCCAAGGGAAAACATTGCTGTAATTATTAGAGAATGATTAAAGAGTCTTTACTCCAGAAAAAAAAAAAAAAAAGGCAGGACTGGAAGAGCAGGGCTTGTCATCATGACTTCATGAACAACTGAGTTACAGAAGTACTTTTATTAGCAGAGACAATGCTCCAGATGTGGCAAAAAGCATCAGGAGAATGCAGACCAGGGGAAGAAGTTACACCAGCAAAACTGTGGCTGCAGGAAGCAGGTTTTGCTGCTTTATGAAACCCCCCTGATTTTTTTTTCAGTTGGAAGTGGTTAAGGAAACTAACCAAACCTCTCCTGTTTTTCAAAAAACCCCACCTTTATCTATTGTATGTGGAATGAGAAAAAGGCTGATGAAGATGACAACTTCAGCATGAAGCACCTTGTGCCTATGAATAACATCCACCAAGCTGAGATGAAGAGCTATTATAAACTCTTGTTGCTCAAGCAGAATGTTTATGCTCTTAATTGCAAAACATCTGCATCTCGTTGTCCATAAAACGAGCAAACATTCTGAAGACACCCAGGGAAGAAATGAACTCATAAAACTAGAGGATTAAGAAATGAGAAGCTATTTAATGGCAGCCTTTCAGGTTGGAGAGTGTCTGGGCCATGAAATTTTTCCTCAAGCCCACACTTTTTAAGATCACATACACCAGAAACAGGAATATAGTCTGCAGGAGACAAGCAAGGGAAAACTTGATTATTTACTGGTCACTGCACCTTACTCCTCTTACTAACAGGATCTTCAATCCTCATGCTTTTGCAGATTTCCAAGCAGATTACCCTAATTCTTACAACAGAACTGGAAGGACACTTTGAATTCATAGAGACCATGGAGCCCCCCATAATTTTCTTAATATACTTTTGGTTTAGATAAAACTGTTCTTTATATTAGACCAAAGCTCTTCTAGAAACACCCCATTTTGGCATTACTTTTTGTTTCAGCCCAATGAGTCTCTTTTTACCCCTTTGGAGGCTGGCACTGGAGCCCACTGAGCTCCTGGCCAGAAAGCAGAGGCCGAGGAGAGGAAGCAGAGCTGCTCCTGCTCCTGACGATGCACTAACAGTGAGCTCTCTGCTGCACACAGGAAAGCAAGCAGCTCTTTCAAAGCTTCTTAAGAGGATTTGGATGGCTCTTTTCCCTTAATTCCAGAAAGGAGAAGTGTTTCAGGGTGGTTATGCAATGGCCCCAAAGCTGACATAAGTGAAGGGAGGAACAGCACAAGGGCAGCCACAAAGGGGAGTCTCTCCCAGACTTGAGAGGTTCTGGCTTTTCCACTGCCCCGGGATCAATACTGGGATTTTGGCTTTTGATTGCTTACAGTATTAAACAGCTTGATGCATTCTGCTGGAAAATATAGCAAACACTGGGCTAGGATGATAATACATGCATGAAGCGAAAGGCAGAGCTTGCATCATTCCTCAGCCTGTTAACTCACATTTGCCTCGTGGATTTCCCTGCCTGCTGTTGTTAAAATAATCCTAAAATTACAATTGAGCAGATCTACTAAGAAATTCAGGCAGAATATCAGCTTACACTGCGAGAGGCTCCTGTGCAAATAGAAAATCCTTGGATACTGGAAATTCCTATCTGCCAGCCTGCAACCCCGTCCTGACAGTCATGTGTTTCCAGCCCATCAGGGCTAATAGGCTCTACAAAACCCAAGGACTGATTATACTCAGAGCACAACACAGCACTGACTATTATGTAGCAACTTAGCCGGTATATAATTACTTTTGAGGAAAATGCATTGCAGAACAACATCACTTCTCAAAGATTTAAGTTATTAAGGAAGATTAAGGAATTTCACTCTGGAAAAGAGACTTCACTGTGACCTAATTGAAGTTTTTAACATTCTCAAGGGAACTAATAAAAATTGGTTCATGCAAATTCTCCATACTTTCAAAGAACATGAACACAAGAGAACATTATTTAAGGAAAAAAAAATTAGGAAATTGAGATCAAAAAGAATTTAGAACAAAAAAAAAAAAAAAAAAAGAGAAAAAAAGGGAAAAAAGCCAGCAACAACAAAAACAAAACCCCAAATCCAACAAAAAAAACCAAACATAACCCAAAACAGAATAATTTAAATTAGAGGGAACTATTCTACCGGGTCATTTGATCCATCCCCTCCTCCCCATGAATCACAGAAGGATTGATTTCCTTATCCTTAAAAATCCCTAATATATGGGTGTCTAGGTGAGCCAGTGATGACTATTCCACAACCTCTCTTGGCAGCCTGTACTTTCAGAAGAATAAACATACTGAATAAATTATTAAAAAAGGGCCATTGTGGGCAAGAAGAATCAATGAAATCAAGGGAAAACTTGTTAATACAGAGTGGGAGATGAAAGATAAGGAGTAAAAATAAGCTCATTAGATGAATAAGAGACAAAAGTGGAAGAAAGAAGCAGAATCTTGTGGTATATTCCTTTATTCTTGAAACACTGTTTTCACTCTCTATTTAAAGAAGCTGCACAGAACACCTACACATTTGTTCAAGCACGAAGCAATTTCAGGAATGATCACATGAAAACTGCAGCCAGTGTGCTGTCAGCCTCCAACAAAGGAAAATGAACAAAAGAAATGCCCAGCAATACAAACAGGAACAACTTTCTTACAAACTGAACCCAACACATTTGCAAAAGATGATTTCAGGTAGAATCATGACGAATTCCCATTCGGGGAAGCGTGCAGAGGAATAAGCCACGTTAGCCAAGTGCTTACACATGAAAGCTAGATTTTCAAGGTATGTGAGAGCCCTTCACCCTGCAAGCAGGCACATATTTAGCATAAAAGAGCATAAGAGCAGCCCTGGTCAGCTCATGGGCATTAATCACCTCCACAAAGTTTGCCAGACTAAGTCCCAGACAGTGCACGGCTCCTCCCTCTGTGGCTACTCCACACCAGTTAATCTTGCCAGTGTCTTTGGTAGAAGATTGTCAACAGAAAACGAAGTGTTTTCTCCAGAACTGTCACCTAAATACATCCTGCCACAGCACATTTATTGTGCAGGAGAATTTGATGGGTGCTGTTACCCCCCCTTGCTGCTGGGGAGAACATGAGCAAGAGGAGCAGAGACCCATGAATCAGGAATGGACGGTCTTATCAGGAGGAGAAAAATTCATCCTGTTTTGTCATGGCTTTTCCAATACCAGCTCGATGTGAAATCATGCAGGAGATACTGGTGCAGAACAGCAGGAACACTTCAGAGGTTGCAGAGCAGGGTTGCTAGAGCCTCCTGGATGGCTCAAACACGTTTCAAGTGGCAATGTATACTCCACCTGATCTCAGGGTGTAATTCAGAATATTCACATGAACTTTTACACCAGGGTGTCACCAGCTGATGCACTTTCACCAAAATGCCTGGAGACAATTTGTTTTCTAGAATGGGGTCAGAACTCACAGCTCCTCCTCACTTCCCTTTCCTCAAAGTGCCCGTGGTGGGTTATTATTAGATGTACGTGAGTCTCCAGGGAGGAAGGAGAAGGATGTGGCTTGATTGCTTTTGTTTGGATGGATTGAGTAACTGCTCAGAGTTACATTTGACATTTGGATTATTTCCCTTCATGCATTTTGAGGGTTTGGATTTTGAGCGGGGTCAAAGCACTTTTGACAGACATTTAATAGAGACTGAAAAAACACAACAAATATGGAAGTGGGAAAAACCCTTCACTTCCTACAAAGTCCTGAACAAGCATGCTGTGATTAAGAGGGACAGATGTAACTACTAAACACTTACTTTTTTTTTGTTTTTTAGATCCCTTCCTGATATTCATATGCAAAGTCTGCAGTACGTGGTCACTCGCTTGTATTCCTGAAACTCTGGATCACTCTAATTCTTACTGTCACTCTCTCTTCCTAACAAGAATGTTTATTTTTCATTAGTCTTACTTCTACATCTTTACTATTTATTCAGGCTCTTATTCACAGTGCCTGGTCATATTCTCTTTATGCACTGTCCATGCAAGGCATTTAAGTGACCTGCAAGCTGTAATTATATCTGTATAAGCATCTTTTTTCACTTTTACTACACATATTATTGATTCACATAGGATTGTACCTTCTTCATTTTTATATGTAGCAAAACTTTCTGTGAAAAAAAAAGAACAACACTGATTTAGGAAATCTTCTGCTAAGTTTAGCCAGTATTTTCTCAGGCTTTAGCTGTTATGCAGCCCTTGTTGAGTTTATTTTATGTCTATGGAATGGATGCAGACCAACTTTTTTGTTTCTGACAGGTAAAACTATACTTCCCTAGGCATTGAGTGCGTTCAGTCTCATGCAGTTGCATATTTTTGCTAACTCCTTTGTTTTTGGGATGTGAACTCTTGTTCTACCTTGAAATATATTTTGCACTGTACTTGGACCAGTTACTAAAATCCAAATGACCTCATTTCAGTTTAGGACACATTGTGGGAAAAAGATGACAATTAAGACATAAAAATTTTGGTTTGTGCATTTATGTTTTCTTTTTCTCCTAAGGAATATTTAAGTGAAATTGAATGTAACTTGACTTGAGGTTTGTTTACGCTCAACAGTCATTGGTTTATTGCAGTTACTTTCAGAAAATTTTTATCTTAAAAATCTTTGGCATTAAACCAGAAAGCATTCTAGCTTTCTTCTCCTTCGTCTCTAAGCTTATGACTTGCTTGTGCAATTGTTGCATGAAAGCAGTTCTACATTTTTTTCTCTTATAGGAAAACAGATGGAGAAGAATTTATCTGCAGTTGGGATTTGCTGCTTATAATTTATTTCACAGGATCAAGCAAAAGATAACTGTGAGCTCACACTAGTCAAGCTTCCAGGACGCCGTCACTTCCAAATTATATATATTTTTGAGATTATAGTTATGGAGAGACACGGGTAGAAAGCCATTGAAGCATTTGAGGCATTTTTCAGATTTCCATGAGGTCTTAATGCTTCTCTGCAGTTATACAGCACATTCCTAGTGCTCCCTCTTGACTGGGTGGCTCCCATTAATAGAAATATATTTCATATTCTGTTTCCCAGCTCTCTGAAGCACTTGGTATAGAAGAAACAATCTACACACCTATAGGAGCTGCTGCCTTCTCCACAGCCTGCACAAAGTCGTGTCACTCCACCATATGCTCAGATTCTGCAAACAGGATGGAAATCACTCTGACATGAGCTTATTACAGAGCCCCATTCCTCAATGGAAATTTTTCTGGTATGTCCTATTGTTTTAGCATTACATTTTATTATTTTTTCATTAATACAGTAGGAAAATCGCATTGCTTCCAGGACACGTTGATGCTAGTCAGGACGCTCTGGAGGCTAACAATGAGTCAGGACTCTGGACTGAGACCAAGCTTTTCTTCCATTGAGCTCTGCTCTTTTTTCTTCCTCCTTAAGGAACTGGCTTTTATTGGCCTCTTTAGCTTTGGATTAACTTACATCATACATTTCACGGGATATATATATATATTCCAGTAAAAGAATACGCACAGCACCATGCAAATTAACCTCCTAATCAAATTAAAAGGTTGAATGACTTGTACAGAGCAGCTTGGAGAAGAGGCTCCACACGCCAACACGATGGTTCACGTCATGAGCCTCGGGAGACAGGCACCCCCAGTGCACCCAGGGAGTGATACAGCCAAACCAGCTTGAGACAAAATGCTGAAAGAGTTGTGACAGAAAATTGTGCAGAGAGCAGTCCTTCCTTCCCAACGGGCTCTGACGCATCGAGTGAAGCACCAGGTTTTGGGGAACACACAGGAGGTTTAAAGTGAGAGATGGAAAGGAAATTAAAGTGTTTTCTGTCAATGGCACAAAGGGACATAGAGGTACAACTCCTTTAATTTTCCAAAGAACCTTTAAAACCTCCCTGGGAAAGGTGTAGGAGCACAGCCATAACCAGGAACTGGGCTGCTGAGAGCAGCAGCTGCTTGTGAGCATTGCCTGGGATTGTGGAGTGTGGGCATCCGTGTGCTCCTCTGCTCTCATGCTGGGAAAGGCTCCTACACAAACAGGGTCTGCATTACGGCCAAGGTGGAGGATGAAATAGTGCCAGCATATGCTTTATGGCAGGTAAAAGCCTCCCAACACCACTCCAGTGCCAACAGTGCTGTGATAATTCCTCTCTCCTCCACACCTTCAATTGTTTCACTTCTCAGCAACATATTTTAGCTCTATGGCTCCATTAGCTTTTTTTTCCCCCTTTTTTTTTTTTTTCCTTCTGCTTCTAAGCACAGGGTCATTGACTGCCTTAATCAAATCTCATACCATAATGAAAAGTAAAAGGCATAATGTAGCATTTAACAGACCAATGATCCCCCGTGCTGACTGGCATATGATATTTCTAAAAGAATGAATCTTCAGTGAGACCTGAATGGTTCAGCTCAGGAAGAAAGAGAGGCCAAATTGTCTTTCTAATCACAAACCTCTGCCCCATGGGGTCTGAATTCTTGCTTTAAGGACCACATCAGAAGATTTATGAAGTTTGCTGCTTTGTTCCCATTTTTAGGAACCACTCCAAATCACACTGAATTCAATGGGAGTCCTTTCATTGACACGATCAGGCTTTGGAGCAGGTCCATAGAGAATGTCAGTTTTCTATGATAAAAAGAGAGCTGTTCTGAAGCTATCTGCATTTCCAGTGATGCTCATGTAGAGTGGAAAGTGTTTCTTTCTGGATGAGTGGTCATCCTGCACAGTCTGTAGAAATACTAAGCAGATGCAGCACATGCCCAGCTCTTCATGCCAGTTCCTCAAAGTGAGGCAGTACAGCACCACAGACACAGCTGTAAGAGCACTTTAAGATAAACTTGAAGATAAACTGAAGTCCTCAGCCTCTCAGCTAGACCCTGGCAATGCTGAACTCAAAGGGACCAAAGTGAAGGCAGCTTTCACTTGGTGAAAACATCACTCTTTATAAAAATAACAGTGAAAAATTCATTGCGAATTACTGCCATGGTTGCCTGGGTTTTTATACTCTTTTGTGGCCTAAATAAAGGTGATAAAAACCATTGTGTTAGTGTCTGTCAGTTTTCTAGGAATGAAAATCAGATTTGTGTAATGCCCTAAACCTCAGCATCCCAGGGCCTCAGAAACACCTCAGATGTGATACCTGAGACATGAGGAGTAAAACAAAGTAAAAAAGAGGGTTTTTTATGGTGTTTTATAACAATCCCTTCAAAGCGAGCTCTTTGTCATAATTACCAACATCTTCATTCACAAAATGACAAAAAGTCACCTGTTTCCTACTGAGGTTTTTAGCAATGGGAATGCAATGTTTCAGCTGGCAGTAGTTTCTCTCAGAACCTCCAACACTGAAGAGTTCATCCCCTTCTCCAGAGGAATCCTGGCCAATGAAAACACTTCAGTTATAGCCCAGAAATATTTTGTGTCCCCAAAAGAGGAACCTGAAATTGACTAGAAATTAAGCCAGTTGAATTCCTGGTGCTTTTACCAATGTGTTAAAGGACAGAAGATCTTCACTGCCAGAGCATTGTGTTACAGCAGGAGCAGCAGCTGGGTCCATCTCGTTCTCTAGTGAGCAGCAAGAGATTCCATCTTCTCATTTCATTGGGGTTTACAGTGGAGTCCAAGACACCCTGTTTCTTCACTACACTGATAAAAAAGGATGTCATTAAGAAGAATGTAACTGATACACATGGAGGAGAAGAAACAAAGTTGTCCGTGGGAACGCTGCGTTATCTCGTTCACTGCCGGCTATAGCACGCAATCAGTATTTATTTACTTGCAAGGGGAAGGTGTGCCATTTCAAATACCCTCCCTCTGATGGATGCAGGCCGCTGCTGGATCAAGCTATTTAACTCTCTCTTTGGGGCTGTTTGTCTTTGGTTTTCAGCTGTCTTATCATGATGTATGTGTGCCGTGCATACCATGGCATGTCAGGCTAGATCAGACTACGACTTGTCACACGGAGCAACAAATTAAGGCAGTATGAGTGAGCTGCAGATACATTTCGCCTGGCATTGGGAAGTTCATAAAACTTAGTTTGGTGGAAAATATTTTGGTGTGTAGCAAGCATCCTTTGGATCATGTTTCCTTCCCTCCTGGCTGGTTGGAATTCTTTTTCATGTGTACAGTTTAAAACTTAAAAGGTAATTATGCTATTTAGAGGTACATGTTTAAATTTATGTCTCTGTTGTTCCTGCTGCTCCCTGAGCAGATTAATTGTTAAAGTAGTCGTTGCAAAATTATTTCAACTCATTTTTGTTTTATCACTTATTCTGCATTATTACGAGAAGCTATTATAAGAGGATGGGAAAACTCTTGGCAACTAGGAGAAGTTATCTGTGTATTTATTTAAAGGAAGTTATGCTCATAAGAGGGAAAAGAACATTTTAAACTAATATAAGAACCAGTGAAAAATGTAGCCCTGATCTCAGTTTCAAATCCACCCAGGCATTTCTTTCAGCTTACACACTTCCCCAGTTTGGGTCATAAGCACTGAAAGCTGCAAAAGAAAATAATTCCCCTTTCAGCCCCCATCCTCCCCTCTTAAGCCAGATGTGTTGTAGGACGCTCTGCAAACCTGGAGGATGAGGAGGTTCCTGAACGCAGAGAACCAAAGGGCCAGCCAGGATTCTGGGGCTCCCCGCCGGGCCCTGCCCATCACCTGGTTTGACTTCCCAAAGTTTGTTTGGGCATCGATTCAGGGAGACTCAAAGCCACGTGGCCGACTCCCAGCACAGGTAAGTTTCACAGGAGTCAAGTGAAAACAATAGAGCTGTTAAACTGCTGGAGCCAGAGCTGTACAGACGTGTTCCCTTCGGTCTGGTGGCTGAACAGCAAACTGGAAAAATCATTCAGGTGAGGTTCAACCTGAAACACACAAAGTGTTGCAGAACAGATGTAAAAGCCCCCCCAAAGTTTCATTTTGAGTCAGCCCAGATTGCGTTGCTTGATCAAGAATGGAAGTTTTCATATTGTTTTTAACCCAAAATTTAAACAACAAATATTCTAGCTGAGCATACCCTCCATTTCAAAACATCAAAATGAAACTTTGAGCACTGACAACTCACTCTCTTACTGAGGAGTCTGACATTCAATTGACCATATTATTTTCAAAATGGTCAATTTTGAAAACTAAGTGGTATAGGAAAGGTGAAAATTATATAGTTTATTTTGAGAATATTGAAATGAAACATTTAAACTTCCCTGAGAAAAGTATTTCCCCTGATTTTCTTTCTGACAAAACTCTGCATTACATTCAACCAGAATTTGTGAATAGTTTTCCACTTGAAATTGCACTTTTGGCAAACGCTGTCTATCCTGGAAAGATTCCACCAACTCTGTTGAAACTGGCACATGCTCACATACTTTACTGGATAAGAGATTTCATCCTGTAAAATGGGGATAAGAATAAAACTTCCCCACCGATGAAGAAAAATCTATAGGTTGTGCTGTTAATGCCAGTAAGATATACATGTCTAAGGCAGACACCAAAGTTTTTGCTTCGTGGGGTGTAACACTTCACAGAGAAAGGAATCCTTTTCTTTGTCTTAATGGGAATGAGATTAGGTCTTCAGAACCTTAACTAGTTAGATGAACAGAAGGCCTGTAGTTTGCAGCGTTACAGTGGAGCAGTTCAGCTTGGTTTGGAGTGATAAATGGGCAGGGGCACCCCACAGAGCAGTGGCAGTGAGGCACAAAGGGGCTCCCACTGCAGTTGCCGCACGGGGATCACATCCCTGTCCTGCAGAAAACACCAGATAACACTCCTGCCTGCAGGAGTGCTGCCCTGTGCAGGTGTCACCTACCACTGTCTCATTTGTCCTCTCTCTTTCTGGCCAGGAGGCAATTTTCCTCCGGAAGCCAGTGATCAGAACGTTTTGAGCGGAGTTTTCCTGGCTCATTCTATGTGACATGTTGGAGACGGGGCGTTGCTGCAGCCTCGTAGCCGGTGGCGGTGGGCAGGGGAGATGAGGCTTCACTGAAATGTGGAGCAAACACACACAGAAAGAAAATGGATAAAACATTAAGATGACAGCTTGCTGAGGTGGCTTCTTGTCGCAGTGGCTTTAGCATGATCATAAAGTGATGCGCAGTACTTGACGTAGCTTGCTCCTACATGGTGGAACAAAATTGGTGCTTAGTTTGTCCCACTAGACCGAGATTTCCGAAACGCACAGAATTTCCCACCTGGGTCACAACAGGTGTGCCAACAAAATTGCGAGTGTGGGAAGAGGTGTGTCTGTGCTCAGGGCTGGAATCAAACACCTGACCAAACTGTGTCATGGATTCGGAGGTTTGATCAATGAGCCATGCTCTGCAGCTCAAGCCCACTGCTAATTTTAAAATTACACCCCATGCAAAGTGGCAGCAGAGATGCAGAAAACAATGCCAGAGTTGATAGAAGAAAACTCAGAGCTGGAAGAAGTGTTGATGTTTTGGGCAACATTCTGGCATCAGTAAAAGCAATGTCAATGCTCCCGCACCCCTCTGCAGTGCTGGGATTTCACCCTTTGCCTACAGAAACCAGTGGATTTGCAATCATAGGAATATCCATTACACTGAGTTGTATTTTGCAGAAGTGTTGGGTTTAAATTCTGAAAATAATTTCAATTGAGCTTTAGTTTGGCTCACTGAGGTCAATTAACGTAATTCCAGAACTTCTGGATGAAGTTTTGTATAAATAATTTTCTCTAATGCATTCATCTGTCATGAAATACTCACATTTTCTAGTTTCACTTAATTCCCTTTGAAGTTACCTGTATGCCTAAAGTTAAGCCTCTTTTTAAAATCTTTACAGAATCAGGGACATAGTTTTTGTAATTCTCCATTCAGCTGCTGTGGTAAGAGTAATAAAAAAGGGCTGTGATGTATGTAGAATTACATGCTGTGCTCTTCCTCTGAGCTGCTGCATTTCTATAGCTGTACAAAAAAATCCTGTCTGCAGGGAATCTTGTTGCGGTTAAAAATCTATATTTTCGTTTTCTCCATTTGTTCTACATAGCTGAACTAACAGGCAAAACAAACATACATGCTAACATGCATAGAAACATTCAGGAACAGCAATCATACTGGGGAGAATGCTGGAAAAAAGATGCACTTGTTTTAACTAATAAAAAAAGTTTTTCCTAAAGTCTAAAAAGGAAAAATACTACGTGCTAACTACCACAGGGTGTGCAAATACAAGAGGGGATTTTTCATGTGCTTTAAGAAGGTATACAAGAAATGCTGTGTTATTTAATTCACAAATAGCCTGAAATACTAAATTTACATTCCTATTGGTTCCAAGAAGATTATTTTATAATCTACAGAAATAATAAATGCCTATAATTATAATAAAACCTGCTTGCATAACATGCTGGATTTAAAAGGAAAAAGATAACTTATCCTATCTGCTGCCAAATATTGAAGTCATCTCTGTTTCTAGCATTCCCTCAAAGCTCCAGGACTTCAGCTGGGAAAGCTCTTGGAGCAGTGCAGGCGCAGACATGCGCAGCCAGCCCAGCCTCCCCACGGGAGAGAGACCATACCCACTGTCTGCAGCTGCAACTGTGGATGAGGAGAGCAAAAAAAAAACAGTTTAAGTGACAGATGCCAACTTCCCAGACCCTCATCTCCCACGGACGACAGGGAAAATTAATCCTCTAGGTTTTACAACTTCCAGCGAGAATCTGCCCAGCTTTTCCCACGATTTATGTGTGTCCCTGGTGTGTTGAGGACTTCATGTTCAGCCACAGGCAAGTGTGACATGGCATTGAGCACAGCCCCAGTGCAGAAGTGCACATTTTGCCTTTTTTGTAGTTAGGCAGCAAAGAAGCCCAGAACTCCCAGTTTTTCACCCAAAAGCAAGGCTTTGTCACATGCTGTGCCAGGGAGGGGTGTCGGCCCTGTCCAGCAGCAGCTGTGGTGGCCTGGCTCCCCTCTCCTTTGTGGAGCAGCCAGGACAGTCACCTCCTCCCATGCTTTCACCAAACCTCCCACCTTCTGGCCCTTAAATCGATGCTTTTGAGCACCAGCTTGGAATGGCCTCATCCTGTGCCTTGCAAAAGTGGTAAGGGTTCCTGAAAATCCATATAACAGGGTCTCTGCTTGTCTAGCTGGGGTTATCCTACAGTAGCAGTTTCAATGTAAATCTTTTCCATCACTGCTCTCCTTTTTTCAGTCTGTGTTTTTGAAACCCAGCACTTTATTCGGCTGTTCCAGAAATACCTAAAATAGCTCAGCCAAGAGAGCCCTCTCCAGCCAGGAGGTGAAGGAGTTAACAATGCCCTTTCAAGCAAAACCACAAACAACTAGGGGGAAGGAGAGAGGGGGGGAAAAAAAGAAAAGAAAAAAAAAAAGAGTTTTTAACTGAGAAATGGAAAGGATCCAAGTTCTAACCGAGAGTAAAAGCACAGAGAGAGTATGAAACACACAAATCATCCTGGGGTTCGGAGTTGATAAAGTTATTAAAAAAGAAAAAAAGGAGAAGGGTGGGGGGGAGAGAAAAATCCCTTTGTTTCTGCCCTATACCTTGAGGCTGTGGGAGCAGAGGGAGGGAGCGCAGAACGAGTCCGACCGGAGCCCAGCGCTGAGCCCCATCCATCCCAGCGGGAGCCGGGCACGGGCTGGTGCTCCCCAGCTCCCCTCTGCTCAGCTCCCGGCAGGAGCAGGGGAGGGTTTGCTTGCAGAAACTCCGCACTTTTTGGCTTCGCCATTTTTTTTTTTTAATTATTATTATTATTATTATTAGCAAGTGGGAGAAAAGGAGAAAAGCCCGCTTTTAATACAGACGGGCTGGAGGCTGGATGTGGCCGGAGCACGGGTGGGGTGTGCAGGGCCCCGCCGGCTATTGGGCCATCAGCTTAGCAACAGCGTGGAAAGGGCCAACCCCAGCGTTTGTACAGCTGGGCCACCTTCCAAGGATGGGTGCCAAACGCTCCGCTCCTCTGCCAAGAAAACAAACAAGGGCACTTTTAAAAACTCCAGAGTTAAAGAGCGTGGTTTTTTCTTTTCTTTTTTTTTTTCTTTTTTTTTTTCCCCTTTTCTCTCATCCACAAACTCTCCTCACTCATAGTTAATGATCTCTTTCCATTTGTCGCCAAAGTTCAAGCTACGGGGAATTGTCACTAGTGCAGGTTTCAGGAGTCGTTTTCCCTTTCCTGAATGTGGCAGGCTCCCGTCCCTGCAGGCTGGAGCAGGCACTGGAGTCAGCGAGCCCATTTCTCTTCAGATGCTGCAGGTTCCCTCCTTTCCTCCCGAACGGCACAAATCTCTGCTGGCTGCATTAGCATTGAAACCTGCTTGCCATTGCCACGCATTTATGGAACTCACATAATTTACTGCCTATGTCACTCTCTCGTCTGCTACCTCTTCATTCATTTCAAGCCTGTTAAAGAAGTGGAATAAGAAGCACAGAGACTTAAACAGGCAAAAAGTGGCTTGTGGCCACAAACCTTTTTTTTTCTGCAGAGGAAGAAGAAAGAATTTGGGAATTCTGGTCTCATTTTATTAAAGATATATTTTTACATTATATTTTTAGTGCAGTCTTTCTTACATATTAGTCTTTGTGACTGCAGAAGTTGGGTTAGTGCCAAACTTTTGCTGAGAAGAAATATGGGCTATGTTTTTTTACCAGCTGAGCAAAGTGCAGGTCCATACTGTGTCCCAAAATCTCTTCTTTCCCTGTGAAGGAGAAAAGCAGAGAAGTCAAAGCCCATTTCCAAGAAACACCAATTCTCTTCAGGTCCCTGTGGCTTAGCGCCTGCCCAGAGAGAGCACTCGCCTTGGATCCTGATTTTAGGCACTAAAGGAAGAAAATGGAACTGACTTTTCTGTTGCTGTTGTTGTTGTTGCTATAAGACACTCTGTAGGAGGTGAAGCCAAACATGCCTCTTGGGAAATATTAAACACTTCACAGAGAAAGGCCTAAAGAGGCAAATATTGCAGCCCTTTTCTCACGCCAGTCATCCCATTAACTTCAGAGACACTGCTCATATGAGTGAGGCTGGTGGGGTCAGCCCTTTGTACACAGTAGCACCTCCAAAGGTTAAAGGATGTCATTTGCAGTCATGATCTTGTTTCACTTCCTACCTCTACCTCTGATTTACTGGGAAACCTCAAATAAATCACTTAACCTCTCTAAAAATGAGTTTACTTAAGTGCAAGAACATTCTGAGCCTCCAACAATATTTGTGAAGTGCTTTCAGGTCCTTGGAGGAAAGATGTACTTGCAAATTATCAGGGTAGCTGCTTACATGGAAATAAATCTCAATTTCTGTGTCTAAGCACATGTCCCAGCTGTATCCCAATCTGATGTCTGCATAACGTGGTTATGCACCATAATCTACTTGGATTTCATAGGGAAAATATGCAGGAAAGCAGCTTGAAAGGGCATCTCGCTCATTTGCAAGCAGGTTCTTGGTTCCAGAGAGCTGGGCTTTGGGCCTGCTGTATGGTGCAATTCATCCTCAAAAACTTGCATCTGAGGCATTGAGGAGCATGTTTCTGCAGCTGCATTCTGAAACTGAACTGCAGTTCACTGATGTGGCACCCATGATCCATGCACTATTTGCTTTCTCGAAGTGCTCAAACATCTGTTATTGCCAAAAAAAAAAAACAAAAAAAAAAAACAAAAAAACCCCACAAAAACTGGGGAAGGTTTTTTTTGGAATAGCAGAGAAACACAACGATGAAAACTTGTGTGGTTGTGATTGTGCTCCCTGTCCTAGGCAGAACTAGGAAATATATGAACAACAACAGGAACCATACAAAAAAATAGATTTTGGGTAAAGGTTCAGTGCCAGGAGAAAATGGAAGGGGCTTCCTTTTTATCTGTTCTGGTTCTGCTTATCTTTTACTAGAGGCTGTTTTTAGTGATGAGGAAGTAGAAGGAGAAATCCATTTGTTGTTCTGATGACACAGCAAAATACACAACCTAATAACTCAGAATAACATCCCTTCTGCCCTAAAGAAATAATCTCACAAAATTAAACCAAGACTTTATCCAGAGATTGCCCAATTCAACAGTAAATTTCCATTCAACTGAAAAGGCTTTGAATAAAGCCTTCATGTGGGAATCCAGCAAATTGAAGCAACTTCAGAAACGCTTGGTAATAATTCAGGACTAGGGTCTCAATTATTTTTCGTTCATTACTTAGGTGAGTAAAGAGCTGCACATTTTGATGGGAATTTGGGACTACAAACCAGGACAAAATATTGTGGCACACAAGGGCAGCTGGACCAACCTGTAGGCCTTGAGCCAAAAGTCAGCCAGTGCACATTGAAGCGCCATTTATCACTTTGCTTTCCCCAAGAACAGCTTCCCCTCCTGTGCTGCTGGCTTCAGCATCTCCAAAATAACTTCACCACCCTCTACAGCACCTTTTACAGCTACCTAAAATAGTATTTTATTTAAAGGGTCATTTGTGTCAGTAATTCCCACAGACTATAATTGTTTTTATAACACCTGGTTAAAGCAGGTAGGATGATTCGCCAAGAAGTTGATATGAATGCATTCTATACCATGCTTTATATAATCCATTATTAGAGGACATCGCTGCATCTGTAATTACGTTTGCAAATGCATTTTATTGAGTTCTACATAAAAGTATGCAGGACTGAAACCAACTCTTAGGCTGCAGAAGTATATATACACTTTGCTTCCTTCCAAGTATTTTTTTTCTGTATAGACAACACTACAAAGGGGAAAGAACAAAATTTGACCTCATTTCCTAGCAGACACTAGCCCTTAATCCAAGAATCCTTGAACCTGGGGACAGTTCAGGCCTTCATGGAATTCTGTCATTTTTATCAGCTTTATTTTCTACATAGAAAAAGTGATTATGAGAGTTCTGGCTTGGGGCTGATCAAATCTTTCAGTGTCTCTTCTGCTGCTGACACCATTTTGAGAGGACAAATTACATTTGGGACAGGCATACATCTAATTTACCTGCAGAACGCACACATCTCCTACAACTGGTGCTAGAAATTGAGAATTTAGGCTGAATTCCCAACCTCCTTTTGGCAAAAGATGAACCTGGGTTCATGAGAACCTGGGTTGAATGTCACATCCCAGGTTGGGTGACCAGCAGCCTTGGGAAGGGCGCTGCCTTCACTGCTCCTGAAGCCCCCTTGGCAAGCAGTGGAGCTTAGCTCCTTCCTACAGATTTCCAAGAAAACCTCTCCTTCAGGCTGTTGATTTGCAGGAGTCAGGCAGTTCAGACAGCAGCAGCCTGTTTTTTCTTATTGCCTTTCCAATAAATGCCCTTTCAGTCTGGGTTGATTATTTCATCTGAAGCAGAAGTCCATCCCAAGGCCTTCCATAGTCTGGGTAAATATACAGCCAAATTAATCTGTGGTGAGCCAGTTATCTCTTGTGTACTTAAAATATAATGAACATGTGAGTTTTGGTGCATTTTTTCTCATGAATGGAAATGTGGTAAAAAGCCCAGACAAGGTAAATTAATTATAGTTCAAGCCTTTTTCCATTTATGGTGAACTTTCTCCTTCCTTCCCAGCCCCCTAAAGAACCACACTGTAAAACACTCTCTCAAAGAGGTTTTATCTCATTCTGCCTTGCCTCCATTTCTCCAGCTCCTCTAGTGAATATTTGTCTTTTCTACCTGCTGCCCAGTTAAATCAGCCTCAGAGGCAGTGACATATGCCAGATCACAGGGGCTGTCACTTTAATTCCCTGTGCTCATATTTTTCTCCTCTAGTGGGGTGCTGGGGGCAGATGTTTGGAGAAGGGACCCCTTTGCTGCCTGGCACACCCAAGTCCTGACATTGGCTGCTGATTCTGGGAGGCGAATCCTGGCCCTGCTGACAGTGCCCAGAGCTGAACAAGCAGCTTCTCCCAAGTGCCGCTCAGTGCGGGTTCCAGATGTTGGACATGAAACCTTACACCCTACCACAGAGTGCTGCAGGAGCAATTTCTCCCAGTTTCAACTCAACCATCTCGTCCGATTCCTGCCTGAAGGCGCAGACCTCCACAAGTTGTGCAGGTGAACTCTGCTCTGCTCCCATCCCCAGCCTCTACAGAGCCGTTTTCCCACCTGACAGAAGCGAGACTGGGACTGCAGGTGTTGTGGCCTCCACCCTTGCATTGCATGAAGCTCCAAAGCACTGGCGACTCCGGGTCACTCCACTGCTGCACACCCTGCCCAGGGTGAGCCCTTGTGGGGACAAATGGCTGGGCAAGGTGGCACATCCCTCTGCAATGGGTGGTCCCTGCCCTGTGACCACACCAAGCTGTAGATAAGCCAACAGCTGCATACTTTGCACCTTCTCTCCTCCTCAGAGGGAAAGAGAATCATGTCCTCTTCCCCTTCATGCAGATCTGCTGCTCAAATCCAGCTAAGACAGGTTGTGAAGAGCCAGTGAGATCATTACCCTAATGGCTTTCATGGCAATCTTGATGTTAAAATCCTCACTAGGTCAAAACTGCAGTCCCCACCTGGTTTCTTAGGTCTGTCAGTAATTTTCTACCAGTCTGAGAACCTATTCTTTTGCCATCAGCTTTTCTCAAACTGAAACCCTGAAGCTTCTGATGGTTTGCTAAAAACCCCCAGCTGCATAAGCCTTCCATCTCTGGTACCATATGGAGCCCCAATCAAAGTCTTCCTCAGGGCAGTAGAAATTTAAGGCTTAACCAGATGAAAGCATGATAGGACAAAAGATCCATTATTTATTAATGGGCTATTTTGGGTTTTAAACTGATGCTTATCAGTCAAATACTGGAAGGAGGAAAAATCAAGTCACATTAATGCAGGCTCAATGGCAGAAGTAGCCAAATTGTAGCTCCTGCCTGGTGATAAAAAATAAAATGGGCCATGCCCTCTCTTTATGTCCCCCTACACCCATATCAGGGGAGATCCTTACACACTTCTGTCCTGCAAAAAAACCCACTTTACTTTGGTGTCCTCTCAGGAAAGATACAGTTCCCAACACCACACCTTTCTTTTAAAGCAATAACTTAACACCATCTCTAAACAGACAATGATATAACACACATTTCTAAGTGCGAGTATCCAGGGAGTGATAAATTGAAGGTTTGGGTTTTAGTTACATTAATAATTCATATAGAAAAGCTATTTGAAAATAAGAAAGTGATACATTTTATGCTGTGCAGTTTGTGGGGCAGGAATGGAAAGAAGAAATTCAGTTTTACATTTCCTTTGTAGCTCTGGGTCAAGGTGACTCCCAGCACAAGCTGGAACAGCCCCAATGGCAACCTCCTACACATCTACCTCATGTTGCTCCAGCTCCTCTCCCCAGCTTAGTCACTTCTCCAAGCATATCAGAGGGGAAGACCTGGGAGAGATAAGGCTCAGGATTGCTTGTCCCCTCCCTAGGATGGCCTGGGGCAGGACATGGGGGCTCTTTCCACTCCTGTCATCCTGTCTCCTGATGCGAGTAAAGAATTTCAGTGGGAAAACCGTGCCTAAGGATGTAGCTGTAAATCTTGGAAGAAACAGCTGGAGTAGACCCTTCAATTAGTTACTATTCAACAGAAAGCAAGCAAACTGTTTCTACTGAACTTGGACAACTGCACAAACCCAACATAAAAGCACTCTGCAAATGTTGGCGTTGCTGCATGAATTTGGTCCTGCTGTCCTGGTACAAGATGGAAGACCTCAGCATTCGGATCCTGCAAGGACAGGGAATGCTTGTCCAACTCTTCTGTCCTGCTCTGCCTTATTGTGTGAGTGCTTGGTCCACCCAGGGAATGAAGAGTCCCAGCACAAGACAGCTGGGAGTGCTTCATCTTTCACAAGAAGGGCTGCTCACACACAGGGTTGCTTTTAGTGGGGGCTGTCAGGACAGAAAACTGCACTTGGGGACACTTTCCACGAGATGGGAAAGGGGCATTGCTTAATAAAGCAAGGCTACAGGCTTCCCAGCATACCACTGCACTGCCAATTAAATAAGCCTTTGAGCCACATGTGATTGTGCCTTAAGAAATTAGTGTGATTCAGAATGATTTGGGTAGAGGAAAATATTCCCTTAAAGGATTCTGCCTGGGCTTCTCAGTGCATGGAGGGTGGGAGAGGAGAGTTTCCCAGTCCTTGTGCAAAGGTGAACTCTGCCCAGAAAGGAGAAACTCGAGCCCACTGCAGCCACCTAAGGGCATTCCACCAACCAAAATGGAAAATTAATTAAGAGAGTGAATCATTTTCTGAGACTTAGTCAGTTTTGTACTGCTTTAGTGTTCGTCTCTTCTGTCAGTAGAGCAGCTCTTGATCCAACACAGTGTTTACAGTCACGTTTCCATAGAGCCCCGGTGTGCAGAGCCAGCTGGTGGGAATGACCTGCAAGACCTGTTTATAGATCTCCATTACGGAGCCTCTCATTTTCTTGGATGATTATTGTAGGTGTCAAATAAAGCTAGATTACCTGTTTTATGTCTTAGAATGATAAGCAAGCCAAAGCAAGTCATTTGGCTCATGCAGTTATACAGGTATACCTAGATATACGCATACATACATTATTTCAAGCACTCAAGGCAATCTTACAGCCTTTCTTGTTGGGATTTCGAAACCACTTCGTTTCACCAAAACCTCCCTCTTGGTAAGGTGATGCTGGAATTTTGGCTTCTCTAGCTGGGCTGCGGAGCTCATCTGCAAGAGTTAACAGAGCATGGCAAGGGCACAGCACAGCGGTCTCATGGGGGCAAGAAGCTCTCTCCCAGAGGACTGGCGTGGAAGGGGAGTCTCAGTCACAGCTTGGCTCAACACTGGTGCCTGCAATGGCAACAAGGAGGTGAAGCATGTGCTGACAGAGCTCATTGCTGGGGAAGCTTGTAAATGACTCCTGGCACTACAGTTGGCAGTGGCCAGTGTTACCAGTCCTAGCATTGCATAACATCTGCACTTTACCACAATCACCAAAACAATCAAGAAGAAAAGCAAGCTAATGCTTGTTGGGGAATAAACTCAGCAGTCACTCTAATATCACACATTTTTCCAGCCGGCAGCTCCACCTCCTCCTCTCTCTCTGCCTGGGACGAGTGGGCTCCTGGCTGGTACCCGGAGGCCCCACCTTCGCAGGCGTGGCGGGGAGCAGCCCTGCTGCCCTGGGCAGAGATGTGCTCAGGCTTCGGGATGCGCTGACTCAGTGATGCAGGGCTGATTGCAAGCGGCAGTTTCAGCCAGCCCCAGCCGGTGCATCATATGCATTTACCAGCACACAGACACAACCACAAGCTTTTATAAATGGATTCCAGGGCCCGGCCAGCAGCGAGCTGGCTTGGGCTGGAGCCTCACACAGTGCAAATGATGGTACGTGGGAGGCCTGCGCAACGATGGCCTTTGCGCTCCCACAGCTTGGGTCAGCTGAATTCTCAGTGGAGCCCCATTCCTCAGCATAATCAAGTGATGCTCAGAGACAGCTCTAATTAAAACAGATTGTCACGGCCCCGGGGAGGCTGTTATAGTAAATGGAGTTTGGTGGGACCTAGGGAAGATCTAGGAAAACCCCCTTTCTCTTCTGCCTGTTCCAATATATTAATTTATGCCCTCAAAGGATCTGCTTTTCAGAGGTATGTCCTAGAAGCCAACAGATTCCAGTTCCTACAGGGTGAGCCTGAGACCAAAGTAACCCTTCAAGAGTCCCAAGTCCTCATCTGAGAGCAGCTCAACCCCTTCCCAAAAGGAGCTGCTCTAGCTGACATGCTGCTTCTCTCAAACGATGAGGCAACATCCCCAGAGACGAGAGGGTGTCTCTCGCACAGACAAGCTATTCCAAGGCTGCTGGGCCTGATCCAAAATCAATTGAAGTACATGGAGAGTCCTTCCACTGACTCCAAAAAGGTTTGAATTAGGCCCAAACATCAAAGCCAACACCATAAACTCTGCCTGGAAGCCAGTACACAGCCAAGTACCAGCCCCTCAGCAGAAGTGTCATGTGCTCACAGTGAGATGCCCAAGTTACTCAGCAGGATGCTGCCTTCAGTGCCGGCTCCTCATTTCCCAGGGGATTTAGCTCCCCTTACTGCATTGCAGTGGATAACAGCACCAAGTTCCACAGCCTCAAGGGAAGGTCACAACCCTCATTGCCACGAAGAGATGGGTGAGGAAAAAAGGACAAAAATCAACAAACCAACAAAGTTTCTATACATGAGGAATGGGGGCTCTGAGCTCTGTGCTAAATAGTGGAAAAATCTTTATTCCCCCACAACCAAATGGAGCAAAATGATGACACAACGGCCTCAGTGCTTTAATCAGCAGGACAAGTCAAGCCTTTTATTCCTTTGTATATTCCAGTCAATGGAAAGTTATTGCTTAATTAACCCCCTTGAATGAATACCTGATAATTAATAAACCCATATACTGTACCCCAAGGCTTTGAGTTTAAGAAATCTCTGCTGTTCAAGTATGAGAAAAGAAAACATGCTGAACTAATGGGAAATAATTCTGGTAGAAGGCAAACCAATTAGGATTAGTGAATTCCATTTCATTTAAAGTTCCAAGATAGAGAAGTAATTTATCTAGTAAATTAATAGTGTTAGTGACTTTCCTAATATATTAGCAAGTCTTTCGTATCATATTAGTGAAAACCAAGCTGGCTAATACAATAAAAGACTTATTATAAAGGTATGAAGGTTACTAATGTGATAAGATTTTTGCATCCAATTAGTATTAAAAGAAGGCTGCTCTAAAATGGACTTTCACATTTATTTATGTGATTACCTAACCTGCTGTAGAGACCACAACTTTTATCTTAACAAATTATTAATCCTCCTCCCAAATTTGGAGCTACTGTGTGTTATGTTCCTCATGCAAAACTGCATGTGTGCCCCTATCTGCAGATCTGCATGGGTAACTGGCCCAGATTATTTGGTCTGGCTGCATTGTGTTTAGCACAACACTAGAGTGGTTTTGCATTCTCCTAACCTTGGATCAGCGAGAGACTGGTCTAATCAGATACAGCAGCCTGAAGGCAAAACAATTACACTGAAATTATCATATGGAATCAAGCCAAAGCTCCGTCTTGTCTGCTATCCTGTCTTCATCAGTTGCTAGATCCTCCCACCCTTCTCTGGAGCAAGGTGAAAAATACCTGCTGCAGCGACCTGATGGAGTAACCTACTTGTACAGGCATTTCTGCAGAGCATAACCAGATACTGATTTCCTGAATGAAACAGCAAGCTTTAGATCCTTTATAAAATCCTGAATTATAAACTTGAATGTTATAATACACACCTGTGTAACTGTGCCCAGTGGAAGTTACACCAAGGTGTCAGTGAGTTCCAGAGGTGACTCTTCCATGAGGAGGTAAATGCTTCGGTTAATCTTGAAACATGCTGGGTTTTACACTGTACTATTAGATACTGTATGAATATAGATATTTTCGTTCTGTGAGAGATCTCAGCTGCCTCCCAATGCCTTTGCTATGGGTTCACTAGCAGAAGAACAGATTTGCCTTCAGTGTCAACTGCACTGAAGTTTTCACATGGGAGTGCACAAAAATGGAAAAGACGAACCAAAAAGAGGGTTTGCTACATTTATTTGACCCACTGTTGTAAAAATGGGTAAAATTTAGGATCTGAATACAGTTAATCTTATTTATTCAGTTGTGAAGTATCTGCCTATGTACATAGCTTTGCAGTGTGTTCATCCACAGTCTTTGGAAAGAAAGTTTTCAGACTGTCATAAAATCCCTTCTTACTGAGTTGGCAGTAGAATTGTACAGAATCAGAACCGTACACACGGGTACTAAGAAATCAATTGTATTAGAGAATATAATTGGTGCTATTTTTCATCTTTAGAGTTCCTGCAAGAGTGGTTTCCTTAGGTAGATCAAATTAGTAAAGTAGAAACAGCTGCAGTCGATTGTCCGTTGTCCAGGTCGAGGTTTGGGTGATAAAGACTGATCACAGTCAGGGGATGTTAATGTGGGAAGATATACTCCTGCACATTCCTCTGAAACCAGAGCTGTGACTGATCTGATTCATTTTGTACCCTTAAATCACTGGAAATTGTCATAGTCTGGATTTCAGACTTATGTCCTATCATTTCACCCCCATAAAAAACCCAGCATCCTTCACATCAGCTTGGAATTTTGCCTAACTTTGCAATTCTCACACCTCTGTACATCCAAGGCAGAGCTAACACAGAGCAAGCACAGGTGTGTGCAGGTGAGCTATATGCCAGGGTTTGTACTGATTCAGGAGTATAAGGAATGGAAAAGCTTAGGATAAATTCCACCCAAAAGGACATAATGTACTTATTTTTTTCAGCCCTGTCCCATAAATTTAGACCAAGGGAATTCCTGGTGAAGTGCAAGGTCAGTCTTTTAAGAACACCAAAAACTTCACGTTTTGCTGCAACAGTCAGCGTGAGACATCCTTGAGACAATTGTTACAGTTGAATTTAATACAGAACCTCTACCTCTCAGAGTGTAGGAAGAATAATTATGCAAGTGCAGTAACAGGTATATTTAAATTCATAACTCATTTATTGCCCTTGTGGGGGTGAGAAAGGTTCCCACATCATTAAACCAGACTCCAAGCACAGAAGAAGCTGAATTTCTGTGCCTCTTTTAGAAGCACCAGCTCATGGCTGCATCTGGATGGAGACTACAGCAAATAAAACCGAGTGATTTAAATTGTTCCAAGTATGGAGACAAAAAGGAGGAAGCAGGGGCAGAGGAGGAGGAGTGTGAGGAAGTTGAATAGAAAAATAGGAATGGAGAAGAAAAGAGAAGCAGAGAGACAAGTGGGAATGTGCACATAAGGGGTGTTTTACACCTACAGAGAACAAAGACATGAACAGGGAGAAGGTACAAGGGAGGGAAGAAGGCTTGGGACGTGGTCACTGAGCTGGTGGGACAGGGCCTGAGCTGAGCCCCAGAGCAGACACTGAGGGCACCTGGAACCTGTGGTCACAGGAGGCACCAGCAGAGATGCTGGAAGAGCAGCCAGAGAAGGAGGAAGATTTCTGTAGTGTAGGGATGCTGTAGGAAGAAAAAAAATTACTGTGTCAAACCACCACAAAAAACCAGACAGCTGAAGAGAAAGGTCATGGGAACAATAAATACCAGGTTGGCAGTGAGGGCCGGGGAAAGCAAGATGATTTGATAAGGGAAATCCAGATTCAGAGGTCAAAAGTTCTTAGTGAAAAATAGGTCAAGGGAGCAGTCTGACTTCATTATTTTATTTTTCAGACCTTTAATTTAACAGTTGCTAATGACAGACAGTGCACAAAATGACAGTTGTATTACCCTCCAACACTGATGTAAAAATAGGCATAATCCTGTTTTTGTGATGATTAATGCAGTGTGAAAAAGATAATTAAACGAGGCCTGGTGTACTTTTGCTTTCCATGCCTCACTGCTACCTTCCGTGGCTCCTGCTCAATCTCCTTGAAAATCTATTAGGCTCTGCTACCAGCATTTTATCACTTTCCCTGTGTTAAGTTAGACATGCCCTCCCCAAGCTTTAGACAGGAAGCAATTCCTGGGAGGAGGCAGAGCAGGAGCAAGAGCCACAGCGTGCCAGCAGCCTGCCTGCCACCTCCCACTCATGTGATTGCCTGACTCCTAGAGAAATTCCAGCACAGAAAGGTTTTAGTGGTAATGCTCACTCCTAATTAGCTAGTCCATGTAATAATAGCAACTTTTACCCCTTCATCTGGTTAGAAAAACCTTTGGCAGCCGAGTTCACTCTTGAAGGTGATGCACTTCACCAGCTCCCAGTTTGAAGCCTCATTTCTGAGAAGAATGGGAGGGCAATGGGGGACAGAGGTGTTCTGAAAACATTAAAAATACACTGTAGAAAATATTTACATATTTGTAGAAAGTGTTTTGTTG
>VXBU01012053.1:1071926-1097450 GCA_013400315.1 Bombycilla garrulus
TTTTTTTTGTAATTTAAAAAGAAGGAAATCGCACTAAATGCCTGAAAAAAAATTTCATAGTCATTTTCTTTGCTGATGGCCTAGAAATTTGCTGGATTTGATCCGAAATAAACTGCAGGCAAATGTCAGCTTACTCCTGACATTGTCAAAAATGGATTTTCTTGCTTTATGCCACCCTGTATGCAATCAAATACACATTCAAAATACATAATGGTCTGCTGGTTTAAAATTATTGCTTGATCCTATGGCTGTGGAAAAGCAGTGGAGTCAGCCAGTGTTTCTTTGGGGTGCATCAGCGACAGAGGCAGAACTAGAACTGAAGACGCTGCAATACCTCCCTCTTCTCCTTCCAGCTCCCAAAGCAATAAAACCTCTCTATGCTAAATTAGACTATTGATCAGTGGCTACCATTCCTAATGGACATCCTGTCTCTCATGTCTGGGATTAGGATGTTCTTTCTACTGCTGGATAATCTTAGTACTGTACAATTGCTCTTTCTCTGCTAATGACTGAATACAGGAAGAATTTCCCTGTTGAGTTTGGTTTTTGGAAATCTCATTGCACGGGCTCACATGAGATGAGCCAGAAAGGCCAATTTGTGACCTAGTGCTATCTGATCACATTCAACCTAACTACCAGGTATTTGGGTTACTTTCTGTTGAAGGGATGTTACATCATTAAACCACTATCTGCAGCACACTGTACGATACTCTGATAATTCAAGATATCATGTCACAATATTCATAAGAAAGAATAAGAGAAACAACAACAGCAACAAAACAAAAAAAGCCAAACCTTTCTTCCTGTTCTGGCGATGGTCAAATGATAAGCATGAACTGAAAGTTACACATACCAATCTTCTGAAAAAGTTTGAACATCTGCAGTTCATGCAGCCTGTGTGGGTAACTTTTCAGCTGGGGTAGCCCCAACACAATGAATCTCAAGTTCTATGATTGCACGAGAAACAGGGCAAAAGACTCCCTTCTCTGTGACCCAAACCCACACTTGCTCTCACATGGCCAGAGGAGCATTTCCCACGTGCTCAGCAGATCCTGTGTCCTGGCCCAGCCTGGGTGATGGACAGGAGAGTCCAGACAGAAACTGCTCCAGCTCTCACCATGTCTGAGGGCTGCTGGGCAAGGAAGACAGCAGCAGTGGCAGACGACAGTACTTCTGCCAGTACTTCTCCAGACAACATCATTTTAACTCAGTTCTTCCAGATCCTTTACCTTTTGGACAGGGAAGACAATCACACATCAGTTGGTGTCTCAACTGTTACCTGAATGTATCCCTACAGCCAAGACTGGGGCAGTTTTTTATCCACTCCACTGAAATCTCCACAATTTGCACACAGCTTTTGTGTGGGCATGCACCTATTCTATTTTCACCCACCTTTTTCCCAGTCAAAAACACGACTTAGAAGTAGTTACAAGTCAGACTCCCAGGCTGTATGACAGGACAGCCAAGGAGAGAGAGGAGCCTGTGTCTGATCTATGCACCCTAAACTGTGTCATGCTAAATCTCAAGCCCTGGTGGTGAATCAGCAACCTGACACAAAGCTGGAACAAGGGACATATCTGAGAGACTTCATAGCACTTTCCCTGCAATTTCTACATCCATAACCAGCATCCAAGTGGATGTCAAGGTTTGTTTTGTTTTTTTTCCTTTAAGTGTAAGCTGTTTTCTATCGCACTGTGGCCTGCAACTCGGTATACAAGATGTACCATGGCATTATGAGACAGTGACAGCTGCTGAAGAAATGCTGTGTTATAAACATGCAATGATGCAGTGAACTGGCAAATCCATATGGCTGGAAAAATGATGAGGAGCAAGAGGAAAAAATTTATTCTAGAGTTTTTGAACAAAATAGATAGTCAGTAGTTTGCTTCAGCTTGCATGCCCTAATCACAGCTTTTTCTTTAATGGAAAAAAGTTTATATTCACTTATATGCACACATAAATATAACTCCATATAAATAAATATATATAAGTAGTATTATCCTCGGGATGATCTACATGTGGCTGGAGAAGCAGAGGTGATATTTTCATATACTACCATATTTCTTTGAGCTCTTTGGCTGAACGACCAGTTCTTGAATCATCCCAGTATGAACTGTTTCATGTAGCCCCCACTAAAACCTATGTGCATTTTCCCTCTCTCTGTGTGCAGATGGGTAATCTCTGCGCATATCCACCAGGGAAAGGTCAATCACTCACTTTTGCAATGTCATCAGTCATGGTGGATTCCCTGTGTGTCAGAATAAATGAGCATGGACAGGATGGACAGAGGACATCACTGAGGGAGACCCCAAAACCACATGGAAATGTTTAAACTGCTTATATACCACTCATAATTGATGGATCCTAGCAAGCAGACACATCCATTGCTTTTAAAAACACTGATAAATCCAAGTCCATGACACGTTTCTTAGGAAAGCAAGTATTATGGCTTTTTTAGAAACCGAATGAGGAGATGGAAACTTGCAGACACATCAATCCCCATTTTCAAACCTGGCTGCTGCAGTTTTGCTTCCCGTTTCTGAATGAAGTTCCTAATGAAGGGGGCACAGCTTCATGAGTATCATGTGCTAATGGTGGCAACACAGCCCCTCCTCAGTCCAGCCACTTTTGCTTGGGCCCTAAACACAAGATTAAAAATCCCAATTTTGTTACACAGATTTGCACTTACAGCCCCAAACAGATGGAAACAGGCGAAGCTGAAGCTCGTGAGTCTGCTCTTTTGTATGGCACTTTTCCATCCACCTTTAATCAATGATGTCTGAGAAATGAAGGCTCAACGAGTATTCAGTCCAGCACTGGCAACATTTCCCAATGCTCCATAATAATCCTCAGACTTTTATGGAGAGTTTTCTCCCTGGTGATTTTTTTTCCTTGTCATTTAGCACCACTATTTCAGATTTCCTGTTGCTGAACTGCTGGAGTGTCATCAGTGCATCTATATAGAGTATGAGAATATATTTGGAAAGCTTATATCCAAGGGCCATTGGAGATGACTAACATTTTTACACTGCACAAAAGAAGAGAAAATAAATTTAGGAATAGCAAATAGAGCCACTGTGTTATTTCCTTCCCTGTAAATAAATAACTGTAACACTTCTACTCCAGTCGTGGAGCTGGGTATCCAGCATCTTTGTGGGGAAGGAACATTTCAGGCAGCCATAAATGTTCACCCAAGACATTGACAATGAAGGCTTAAGACAGCACAAATTATAGGGAACATGAAAGAAGCCCTGCTTCCCTTGAAGACACCACCTGTTTAAGCACCTGGGAAAAATTATTCATAGCACTTTACCACTACACAGACAATAAAGATCCTATGGAAATGTCTTTGTTTAAAATCAACATTTATGGCCCCAATTTCATAGAAGGCTGTGTAAATCCTAACTGATGCAACAAATGCAAAATGACATCCTTAAAAACATGGGGCCCTCACACCAGGATCCAGCACAAGGCAAACCGTTTCAGCTTTAGAATTTCATACTTAAGGAGCTGAGAACCAAGATCAGAATTTTCTTCCTTCTAATCTTCATTCTGCTTTGCTTCACCTCAGTACATATTTATATAATGAACTTTTCCCTGCACAAAACTGCCCTCCTCAGCTGAATACCTATTAACTGGAAAATGGGAGCAGAATCCATTGGCATTAATCCTAATGCTGCCACTCGGTTCTGTGTCCTTGTCCAAGTCACTAGAGATCTGATCCCATAAGAGCAACCAAAACCTCTGTAGCTGGCCTCCCTCCCTTCGCAGTGCAGATGGATGATCCCTATATTCACCAGGAAAAGGGAGGCAGGAGGCAGACATCAATCAGATGAGAGCCCAGGTGATGTGTGTCCTTATACCCATCCCTAGGAAACACATCCAAGCCTTCATCCCTCTGCATTGTGTCTGATTTACTCATCTGCAGAACGGGAGCCAGAGTATTTCACATCATGCCTTGATCACAGTGATAATTTAGAAGCCCTATGATGCTTCCATGGAAGTTTAAAATATAATGTTTAACAAGTACCCCATAATTAATTTTGAACAATAAATTTCACAGTTACCTTGCACAGCTTTGATTTGTTTTTGAGCCCTGTTTGAAGATCTCCTGAAACCAATTAACATGTGTTCTCCAGCCATCTCATTTGACTCTTTTGTTGCTGGCACTTTTTGGGGATAACCATTTCACCAAGGTGGAGAAAAGTTTTGGGTGTATTTGTGTCACCACACGGCAGACACGGCCCAGATAAGTTCAGAAGGTGCAGAGGACAGCACACTCCAGCGGGAAGGATTCACAGAGTACCGAGCAGCGGGAGGAATGGAGTCAAAGACCTTCCAACCCTTCCCTGAATCATTTTAGCAGCCAACTAGACTTTTTTTCTTATATTCAGGGAACAGCAAAGTAGGGTGAAACACGAGTAAAGATTTCCAGTCCTGACAGCCCTCACCAGGGTACCCGACCCTGCAACACGCGGTGCCGCACAGCGGAGTTCTCACTTTGCCTTGCACTTCTTCTCAGTCACGTAGGAAGCTTGATGACTTTTGTCTGCTTTCTAAGCTGAGGAAAATACCAGGAACTGTCCTCCTCCCCACCCCCCACTTCCTTTAGAGAAACCTCAAGAGGCTTCAGAGAAATAGGAAATGACTGTTACCTCCAGACTGGGGTTTTGGGTTATAGCCTTCTTTCTCCTCTACTTCAAAAATTGACTCTTCCTTCCATTTCTCTGTGCCTCAGTCTTTTGACCTTATTTGAACTCAATCTCCTCTTTCTTTTCAATCCTACTTCTAACTCAAGAGTGCTTCAGTAACATCAGAAGAGATGTAGCTAAGACAGTAAAAGAGACAAATAAATGAGTACAGTTAAATTTTGTTATTTTTATTAAAAGAAAAATTTCCCCTCTCAGGTATTGCTTCTTCAGAAGGAGAAAAGCTGGTGAAGGGACAGGGAAAATCTGGCTGGAGCAAAACTCTGGTCTTTGAGAATGAGGTGAATGTGTTCGTAGTGGGGTGAGGAGTTTGTCCCTGGTTTGCTGGAGCATGCATGGACACACAAGGCTCCCAGAGCTCTTTCCATGTTATAAAAGAGGAGCATGTGGCTTCACCAGAGCAATGTTCATAGAGTTAGGCTGCTTATCAAGGAGAAACCTACCATTCACCTTGGCCATAATTTTAGACCAGAGGAAGGGACTAAAAAAAAAGCAATCAAGACATAAGTTGCAGCATTTTCTTTTTTTTTTTTCTTCCCATTATATTTTCACTCAAAATAAGTCCTTAAAATATTATCTAGGAAATCATGCCATGATTAATATTGCAGTGGAAGATTTTCAGAGTGTTTGGTTGAGGATACAATCTGCCCTGGCAACAGTTGTGGCTGGTTATTTTTCCAAATGAATGAAAACACAGATACAAGCAGAAGTTACTGCAACTGCTACTGCCTCATTTATCTCTGCAGTCAGGTTGCTACTGGTACAAGTGCTCAGTTTTATACAGGAAACACAATTGCAGGTGCAGAACTCCAAGCTCCTGTTTACACCCACCAGCGGGAGGCTCACCTTCTTAAATGCATCTGTCTATGTGCAAAGCACTGGAGAAATTGCCATAATAATGATACCTTCCCCAGAGCATACATAAATATTACAATGTCCCTTCTGCAGAGAAGAAAGTTAGTGCAGGAGTAAAAATACATCACTTCAGGTCACAACAATGGAACAAAACAGACAGGGGAATTCAGGAGCTCCTGCTCTTTAAGACAACGTCTGCTTCTCCATTTTAAATTGCTTTAAAAAATAATTTAAAAATTGAGAAACTTTAAAAAAACCCACAAAAAGTGCTAGTGAATCTATTTCATATTTGTTTGTTCTGCAGTTGCCAGAAGGTCTTTCGGTCTCCTTGTCATTTTGCACTATATGACCTAAGTAACACTGATATTTATTGCTCATTTTCATTTAGCTCTTTGAAGACCAATCCACTTAATGATCAGAAACCTCACACAATTTAGCAGATAACATCACTGCAGAGACTTGTTGGGAAGCTTTAATAAGTAAAATGAATACTAAGAGGTGGGCTGGGGTGATTGCCGTGTTTTAATCCTCGATGATAAGAATCAGAGTCATACCTGCCCATTCTTGCTCTGTGATTACACAGACAGAGCAGTTCAAGTGGACACAAATTCTAGGGGATGTTGTTGCAGTGACTACCTCAAGCACTTGTAAGACACGCATTATGATAATAACGCCTGCCCTTGGTGTCACTTGTATTTACCCCCACCCAGCTTCTCATGCAGGAGGTGATTCCTGTTACCTCTGATCTGCAGAAAGATCTCTGGGAAAGCCACAGAGACCTCAGCAAGCCCCAGGCAGCCCCTGCCAGGCCGGGCACAGTGCTGGGGCAGCTGAGGGCTGACACCCTCCCTCCATCCTCCCCCAGCACCAGCGCAGGGATGAGACCACTTTGGAGCAGGGAGTTATACAGACCCCAGTCAGGAGGTCCAGAAGTTACAGGAACCCAAACTAGGGTTTAAATCCATTCCTGGGTTTAAATCCATTCCTGGATTTAAAACGCTGGAGTATAAAAGGGAGTTTCACAGATTAGAAAAGGAAGAATCACAGAGTGCTGCCTGTACGCACAGGCAGTGAAACTCAGTAACTTTTCAAGGTCATACAGGAAATGGGAAGGGGAGCAAAGAGGAGAATCTGGTTCCTCCTAGTCCTTAGCTCATGTCCCAACAGCTGGACGTGGCTCTGTGACACATGGAAATAACGCCTTTAGTCCCACAGCAAAATGCTTCAAATTACAAACTTCCTACTGTCCTCCAAGAGTGTTTTATTTGTGGAAGCTTAAAAAAAACCCAGTCTCTATATAATAACAAGCATGGAAAGTTGTTTTCTTGCAAAATTGTAAATAAAGGGGTATTTATATTATTATTTTAATCTTTCTGGTCCTCAGTGACAGGGTGACCCCCGTTGATGCACGGAAATGGAGCAATTAATGAGTAATGGACCGTTTCCTGATATGCAGATGCTGCAGCCCATCTTTTGTTCTCAGATCTTCAGGGACTATCTCTTATCACAGGGCTTTTCCCCTGTGGAGAAACACTTGGAGGTTGCTTTAGGTAACGAAGCAATGGGTAATTTTCAAAGCCAACTTAAATTAAAAAAGTCATTTCAGCAGTTTTGAGTGTGCCATTAGTGAATGACTGCATAGGTAAATGATTTGACTCACCCTCAAAGAGATTTAGGGTTAGAAATTTTATGAGTTTCTGACCTTTTGACAGGAAGGCACAGGAACCACCACCTCCTTGTCACAAGTACCTTCAAGTCTCATTTGAAACCACTGGGTTCTTTTCCATTACCTGCAGTGTCTGCAGGAAATTTCACTTTGAGGGCTGAATTGCAATTCATTGCATATCAGAAAAGGCCAAATCCTGGGGCTGTTTGTTTGTTTGTTTCCGGGGATGTACACCTTTTATATACAAACAGATGGCATTGGAACAACAGGTCTCTGTGCACAAGGCAGGATTCTGTGGATGTGCAGCTCTCCAGCGAGCATAAAACAAAGTAAAACCAGATTGAAAACTTTCATTACCCAGCAATGCAAGTCACAACAGCAGGGTTAAATCTGTTTCTATTTAGACAATATCTGGAACAGCGTTTTATTATACAGCCTGTAAAGCACTGCCTGTGCATGGGTGGAAAGTACATTGTCTCCTGAAATAAAGAACTGGGGCAGGATTGTTTAGAACTTTCTTTTTTTCTTATTTTTTTTGTTAACCATAGATACAAAGTAACCATTTCTCCATAACATTGAACTCTTTGTGGCCTTCCTATAAACAATAAAACTATCCAAAAATAAACATCTACTTAGAATAAATATTAATTCAGAGGCCTTTAAAATATGAGGCAAATAGTCTCTGCAATATCATCTCTTCCCTGCTAATGCAAAAGCCGCCCCATGGGGTTTAAAACGGGGATTTCAAGGCTTCAGGGTGTCTTATGATGCTCACTCTGCGCAGGCTGAATGCCAGGCTTTGTGAAAGGTTCTGTCTTAAAAGACAGAGTTCTAATCGCTTTCAACTTTTCTAATTCTTCACATTCCTTCCTAGCAAAATAACTGCCTGCCTCATAATGGCAGAAACATTTGGAGACTAAAAGAAACAAACAAAAAATAATCAATTTTCAAGGTCCACTTGCAGACGGAGGAACTGTTTATGAAGCACTTACTGTTCAGTCGCAGGAGAAAATCTTGTCTTAATGGCAAAAAGTGAAGCATGGAAATACTGGGGAGATTTTTTTCAGCGGGTGGGTGTGGGCATAGAAACTCTCCTGCCCTACCACTCAGATGACTGATTTTTGCAGAAAATGGATCCCACAGTGTCCCTCATCCAAGGAAAGAGGAGTTTTCAGCTAAGTGGAGCAAAGTGTGGGTGCTACCACCTCTCACACAACACAGACCATGTTTGCTGCTCTCAGAGGGGTCAGTTTAGCTTGCAAAAACATCCCCATTTTCAAACTGGCCAAATCCTGATGGAATGAGAAGAGGTCACCCAACATGTGAGTGCTTTTCCCAGGCTGGTTTTGGTTTCTGAACCAAAAACCTCCTGCTGTGTTTTGGCTCACCATATTTTACACATTTCTCACTGACAGGGAGAAGAAACTGAAATTCCAATTTCAATCTTTCAACATGAGGCCCATTCTCAGCTTTTCTCCACGTTTTGCACAAAACTTGGCGCGGTTCCTGCAGCAGAAGCTCATTCACATGGCCTTGCACCACTCCCAGCTCTGCACACCCTGTACTCCCTGTCACAAAACACTGACCCCACGTGGAAATGCTTCTGATTAAAACCTCATGGATCCAACAGACTCGGTGGACCATACTTCGGATCACAGCCAGTCATTCTCTAAAATAATCCATCTCCTGCCATGAGGTTAGAGGTTGGGTATTTTGTTAGCCTTATCTCCTCTTGGGTCTGATTTTGATCTTTATCTTCTATAGTAATATTCCAAAAAATAAAAAAATACAACAGCTTTTATCACCTTAATTTAAAAGTAAGACTTGCTTTTCAATTCCAGTTAAGTAATTCATTTAGATCTTGCCAGAGATGTTGAAAAGCAAATATGCACAGATGAGAAGCAACCTTTCTAAAAATATGAATGGAAAACATCCAGTCTTTCCTGTTATGTTTATAGTTTTCCCCTTACAGCATAACATTAAAATTACCAGCTCTCATGTGGTATAATTTGGTTACATTCCCTAAAGACACATGAAAGTAGTCCCAAAGCAACTACTTACTTCAGTAAGAGCAGAAGGTGCTGAGCACATCACTCAAGCACTTTTTGTTTTTTTGGTTGGTTATTAGTGGGTGGAAATATTGGTTTATTGCCCAAGATTGTCCTTTCACACAATCAAGAAGGAGTCAGGTGGGGTGGTCCAGCTCACACGGCGCTGTTACACAGAGGTTTCATGTCTCTAGGCCCTGGGGTCTGTCACCTTTGCATGCACAGAGAAGAGGAGTTGGGACAGCAAAATACAGTCATCCCCAGACCAGTGATGCAGTGAGAGAATTTGCACAAATGCAGAGCATCCATGAGAGAACAAAGACCAGAGCTCAGTGCTCTGTCTGAGACAGCCATAGGGAAACCACAATGTTCCTCTTACTATTCCCAGCCCAACGAGCAAAAAACTTCCAAAACCTTCAGCAGTGGCCTAACTCTACTGCCCTGGAGGCTAAAGCCAGAACTAGTGACAATTGCTTGAGGGCTCTGGAAAACCTGATCTGCTGCTGGAGCTGCTGCAGACCTGCATTGTGCATTTCCCTGCCCACATCCAGCTCCATCCTGTCTCTCTGTCCCTGCCTGGGGAAGAGCTGAGCTGCACTGCTGCTGTAGGACTGGATTACCCCGCTTGGTTGAGGGCAACAATTTCTGATGCACAACAGGAAAAGTCCAGAATAAACACATTAAGTATCTTAAATTTGCAAGTAAGTGCACAAGCCATTAGGCACTGATACAGTACAAGAGATAAGTTCAGTGGTTAACTTTGAACATACAAATAATACCACTGACTTCGCTTCAGCATTAGGTTGCATGCTTAACATTAGGCTTCTGCTTAAGTGCCTGGCTGATTAATCCTCTCCCTGTGTACTACAGCTCAAGCTTGTTTAGGGTCACTTGGTGCCATCTTACACAGATAGGCAAGAGCACAGACAATAAAGCAATATGCTGGAACCAGTTTTCACACACTGGAAAGCAAACAGGTAATTGTTTTTGCATTAAATATGGCCCTTAAACCTACAACTACACCACCTGAGAAGCTGAACCTGCAGTTTTCAAGATATCACAGGTTCTGGATGCCATCTCAGTTCTGCCAGGGTGTGGCCACAGTACCAGCACTGAACGGAGAGGGATATACAGTAAATATGTGTAAGTATTTCTGAAAATTTGTTTACACTCTTGCTAAAGTCACTAAACCAAATAGCCAGAGCTAAAAGAGTAATTTTGGTTAGCTTGGTATTACACATTACACTTTTGTGGTCTTCACACTCTAATGGCAAGTTTTGTCATCTTCATAAATTGATCCACAATAAGTAGACAGAAGACTTGTAGGAAGCAGAGAGTCTTTGTTATTGTCTTTGGGTTTCTGCTTAGAAATAGCTTCCCTACAATTGTATAGATTTCAAACATGGGAGGGGAGAAGTGTGAGCAGATTGTGCTTTACAGATTCATTCTCCACTGAGGAGTGAAGGAGTTAATTCTCAGTGCAACCATGTGGGTTTCAGTGGATTGCACTGGGTTGACAAGGAAGAACCTATCCCTAGAGATCCTTTCCCTGTTTAACCTGCACCACTTTCCCAGTTATTTGCTTTAAGGCCACTTCACATTTGTGACTGTAACAAGAACTGGTTTCTAACTTGAACCCACTTTTCAAGCCATCACCACTGGAGAATTTCCACAAGTAACCAGCCAGGATGGTTTTTGACTTGCATTACCCATGCAAGGGAGAATCTTACCTACAGCCAGGTATAAATTCCCACTTTCTGGCCTAATTAAAAACAGTCCCATGCAAAGGGATAAATCCCACCTCTGTCACTCACCTTGCTGCTGTGGGTGAACTGAAACAGATGAGCTACAAATCCCTTCCCCTTGTGAAATGAAGAAACTGGGACCTGTACAGTAATTCTTCTCTTGCTGTGTGGAAACCCTTATCCAGAGTTCAGTACAAAGGCTCAACCAAATCCTTGTAGCTGTTCCTGAAGTCACAAAATTATTATACAATTGGATTATAAAATCCAATAATTAGCTGCAGAAGCTAATTGCTAATATTTTGTTAAATAAAATAGGCAAAAGCTTTTCATGATCTGTGTAGCACAGTGCTCTAAACGTATGCTTAAATAAATCATGTATTTTATTGAACACATCCCATACTGGACTTTTCAGATACGCATAAATAATTAGATTTGTCTCTCTTTAGACAAATTATCAGTAAGGAAAGCTTTAAAACTATTTTCTTGTGAAATACAGTGCTATTCCTTTAAAAAAGGGCTTTGGTAGTTCTGTGAGGCAGTTAGCTTAGCATCATTAATACGGAATACAGTCTATCAGCATTTAGTGAACTCTCAATGACCCTGGTGGAAAGTAACTCCTTTAGCTTATACTTATGAAAAATATTATTAAAAAATGCTGTTGAAATGTAAGCATCATTTATAGTCAGTGTTAAACTGGAGTGCTATTGCCAGCTCCATCAAGCATTTCACCAAAGATGGGGAGCACTCATCTTTTCTTAAGGATGTAGAGGAACTCTGAGAGATGGAAACGGGAGCTTCCCTAAACATCTCACTCCTCTCCTGCCATGTGCGCTCATGCATTTCTCTTCTGTTTGCTATTTCACCTTTCAGCAGAAATCTCTTAAAATTTGCCTATGTGCTAAGTTTTTTATGTCACCTGTTTTGGAACAGAACAAGGAACGTGTGCTATGGACATGAGCACGTCCTGATGTGCCAAGACACAGCCTTGGGAGGTCACGGCTCCTCCCTTGGAGCAGGGCATCTTGGTCAGGAAGGATCTGGGGCAGGAAGTCCAGGGCTGTGTCTGCTCTTCCTGCTTTGTGGAGGAGGAAATTTTAATACTTCTGTGCCAACAAAAGACAGTAAATGACTTCTTTTGGTCATTCAGGCAGAGATCTCTGGACTGCTAGACTCCCATCTGCACTACCATCCACAGGATTATGCCTGCAATATCCACTGAGTACCACACAATGCTAATCAAAGGCCTTTGAAGAAGCAGTTTGAGGTAGTTTTTGACATGGTGTGTAGCTATCCAGCACTGCATGTGCCTAGCTAAGATCCCTGTGTTAGGATATTTGTTGCCTCAGGCTCCCTGTAAAGTGGACACGCACGCATGAAGGACAAATGCACTTCCCCAGGGTGTCCCTGGGAGTGCCTGTCTCTCCCAGCTGGGGATGTAAAGGAGTTTAAATGCCTAACTTAGGCTCCTAACTTAGACATTTCGTTTAACCCAGGCCTTAGTCCAAAATTTGGCAGTTGTGAACTGAGCTGAAGGAACTCTTGCAAGCTCCTTTGTGTAACGTTCAGGAAACACATCTGGAAACAGGGGCTGAGCCCTCAGCCTGCAGCACTGGCGCTCCTGTGGACCAGGCACACGAGGACTCTCTGAACCCTCTATGTCAGAAAAAGGGGTTTTCCACATCTGGAAGAAGGCCACCACTGGAAGCTGAATCTGGCCAGACCAGTTAGCAACATTTTCGAGATAAATAAAGCCGTGCATTTCTTGGGCCACTGGCTGATTATAATAGCTATGAAATTACCCAAGTTAGTTCACCACGTCAATAAAATTCATACGAAAATACCACCAGAATCTTGGCTAGCATATGGATAACTGTACGAAAGCAACCCAAGCCAATGTGACAACCATTTAAGAGGACTAACCTCTGTCATACGGTTTTCATTTTATGTGTATGCTACACAAACACAACCACCACAAATATGCATTACAGGCTGCCTGGGACTCACTGCTGAGGTGAATTAGCACTGTAGTCTGACCTGTTGAAAAGCTTAACCTTTGACCTGCCAGGCAATGGTGGTTGCAATTTGCAAGCCATTCTTGTGTTGAGTGGCTGAAAACATACTTATTTACTTGTGTAAAGCCATAAATGAGATGGGTTGGGTGAGCTCAGCCTACTTCCCACTCTGTAGACCATGTCACAAAACATTACCACATGTTCAGCAAGTTATGCAGCATGAGGACTGTGCTACTACATTGTGACCCAAATTCACTCCTCAGATAAAGAGTTTTTTCTAATCTGGAGTGAAGAGAATTCAAAGTGACTTCCTTTCTAAGTAACTTCCTACTATGCTTCCAGGAAAAAAGAAATTCAAAGAAATGGTGTGAAAATAAGTCATTTACCCTCATGAAAAATCTATGTAATCTCATATCTTGAGAACTGAACTCCTCTGCACAACCACAGTGCTGTAGCTGTCAGCAGCAGCGTGTTCCCTCTTGCTGCCCACTGGAGACTCTCAGCTCTGTAGGGTGAGGCAATAATTTGCTCACTTTTCCATCTCATCTACAAGGGCTGCCAGTGGTGCTGTTTAGGATAGAGACAGCTGGGAGGTGGACAGAAACGTCATTTCCTTCTCATGGGTTTTGCAAGGTTTATCACTTATCAGTTTTGTGAAAGATGCATCATTTGGGGATGTGAAGCTCTCCCATGCTAGAACTGCTCTTGCCTATCAAATGAAGCCAAATCAGTAGATAACCCAGGTTTAGCAAACTGGATGTTTTGTAATGGAGATAGCTGGATAATAACCATTTCTAGATCAAAGTCAGTGACTAGGCGTTGCTCTTGGCTGTTGGCTTTTCTGTCTGACTGTATAACCACAGGTAGGCTTGAGTTGCAAAATTCAGATTAGGATGCAAACTCCGTAATTTGGGAAGTGTTTAGTGCAGAGAGCTGGAATGGTTCATGGAGAAGGGAGGCAGGAATCGGGATGCTCAGAAGCAAGTCTGCATGTGAATTATCGCCAGCCTGACCACATGTTGCACTCCTGGTCCACCTTCAATCCCAGTGCACAAGCAATTGCATCCCAGAGGAGTTTTCTGATCAGCCTAAAGTCCCTTTTGGGGGTTTATTTCCCCTCCTTTCCCTGTATGCACACCTACAAGTTTGCACAAACAAAAAGGCATACATATTCCAGCATGCTTCCATTAAAGAAGATATTCTGATTTTTGCTTTCCATTTAGGTCTTGTTTGATTCTTCCCTGTTGTTTCACATCCTATAATAATAAAAGAAAACAAAAAGACTTATGTGACACATTTACAATGCTTCAGTAAAGACAGAGACAAAAAGCATTATTTTTCTCTTACTTTACATTACCCATGAAAAGCTCAAAAGCCTCAAATGAGCCAGGAGGATTGGGGAGGGATGTGAGGGAACAGCAGAGTATATATTGCTGCTCTTCACTGCTGTCATATACAAACCATAGGCAGCTGCAGCCCTACAAGTTTTAGGTTAAAATGGAACACAAATCCTGGAATATATCAAAGAATGTGAAAAGATGACATAGCAAGCAGCAGGGAGAGCAGAGGATGGAGCAGAACGTGGATGTACAGGCTTGGCTTGCTACAGCTGTAGGCAAATTGAAACATCCTCAGCCCACACTGAGATGCTGCTGTCATTTTTTTTTTTTTTTCTGACTTGTGGTAAACAATAATAGCAGTAGCAATAATAATAATGACACTAAGAAAAATAGTCCCACCATTCCAGGCTGTGTGACAACCTCCTTTCTGGATACTGTCGATAAGTGCAAAACTTGCTTTTAGAATAAATTTTAATGAAAAGTATTGGGTCTAAAACTGCACTTTGCTGAAAAACTAATCTTGGATGGAATCCATGTCATATTTTTCCCCCATATTTCAAAGTTAGTTTCCGTGGTGCATATCAGCATTTGAAACAATATTGCTCTTAATGACAGGGTCAGATTTGTTCATTATGAATAAGGAAGCAGATTTCCTTCGAAGAGAGGAACCAGTATTCCTCACTGGTTGAGTGTTGGCTATGATAGCTCTGCAGTCAGAGCCTGGTAATAATTACACCTTGGGTTTTGTGGTCATTTTGGATTGGTGTGAACATGATAAATGACACGTTTTAATTTGAACTATTGCTCAGCAGGCCTGTCCAGGTAGGCAATAATTCACTTGAGCAGGCAATAAACCTGAACAGGTAATAGCCCACACTTTGAAGTATGCCAGCAAACTCTTTAGCAACAAAATAAATATGTACATGAGCTTCCGCCATAAATTGTCTTTGGTGAGGCAGACCTAGGAAGAGTTTCAGAGCTGGCTTTTCAGGTACTCATAAGGAGCAGAATGAATCAGTGGGCAGATCCTACTGCTGCATTAATTCTTTGAAGCTGGACTAACGAACTGGTCCAACATCCACGGAAGGCAGCAGGGTGACTCTGCTCAGTGCAGGAAGGCAGGGTGACTAACCTGGGAGGGCAGTTTGGTCCTTTTACCAATGTAGGTAAATTGCCTTCCCATGAACCATGGACTCATAAATGAGCTCTTTCCTATGCAGCAGAGCAAACTGCTAAAATACAGCATCCATGTGCAGAGTAGCTTTGCTGCTGCTTGGAGCAGATACAGGACAGACCAAACAGATTCCCAGTGCTCAGGAAATCTAATGGCAAAACTTTGCTTGCCCATCAGTTTTCCTTGCAGAATTCCTTTAACCACTTTTGAACAAGGAGGTTTGTCACACACTGGATTACTTTCATATTATGGAAATAATATTTTAAGATTTTGGGCAAACATGCATTGCTTTATTTACCTAAACCAGTATGTTTTGTGCAAATTCCTTCAGACTTGCTGGTAACGTTTCCATCGCTGTGTGATTCTGTTGTAAAGAAAGCAGAGATGCCTTTAGTTATCTTTTCTTTTTTGTCTGTCAGTTGGTCTTATTTTTATTATAGGTCCCATTCTATAGAGTTATAACTGATTACCCAATACATATTCACTTGTGATAGGAGGGGAAAAATAATTCACAGTAATGTGACTCAAGTCAGCTTGTTTAAGGTTGGTGTATGTGAAACTCTTGTGCTTTCTGCTTTATAATAAACAAGGGAAAGAGTTCAAAGTCAGAAGGAAAAACAGCAACAGATTGAATGGAAAGAGACAGTTTACCATCAACTGATGACGGCTGTGAGTCCAGACTGTTCAGCTGCCCAACCACGCTTTCCCAGCAGAGACCAGGGCAGAGCCAGTCTGAGATACTTTCGTCCCTGAGACAGTGCCTGCCGCAGGATGATCCCCTGCCAGCTCACACAAATATCTCTGTCAAATCCTGCTGGAGGACAGGGCAGAATGTGCCACCAGTCTATGGCTGCTGGAGGAGCCTTTCTGTGGCAATTCACTATGCAGGGCAAATCATTGTTTCCTCAGTGAAGATAGTTTACCTTTAGAAACACACAGAAAATTAATTTCTGGGCTGGGCGTTGAATCCAGATTTGCATTCTTTCCTCGCCTCAAGTTGCCTAGCTCTGTCATTCTGGTTTGATCCATCCCAGAAACAAGATGCAGCAGCTTCCTTCAGATGCAAACCTGGATCTGAAAGCCTTCCTTTCTCCTTCCCACACCATCTGGGAGATGGGATTTTCCATCTTTTGTTAAAATAGTTACTTACAAAAGGAGGAAAGGGTTGAGGGCAGTTCACCACGTTTATTTCACTTGGTATGTGTTTGCCCTTGCTTTAACACAGGCTGTTTTCATGCCAAATTACAGTTCTATTTGTTCCCCCACCCCCATTTTTTGTGTAGCTTATGTAGAACATCTGGTTTTAAAAGTGTCGCAATTTCTAAACATATTCTAATGCTCTTGGGATCAGAATATCAACAACTGTCTATTGCGGTAAACCGCATGTCTGGAAAACATTCCTGCAAACTGAGTTCTTAAATAAACATAAAGCATCTATAACACATAATGCAAAGCAACATTCACTCGTAAACTCAATATTTAGACCAGATGAGGTGCAAAATATGTTTTCTCTGGACTGAGACATCGTGATTTACAATAACATTGTCGGGCTTTTCATTGTATACAAGAGAGGGCAGAGGTGTGGCAGGCAGATCGGAGCCTTTCCTTAAGTGCTCACTCTGCAGTTAGGTCCCATCTTGGGAGATTTTCTTTCCCCAGCTGCAGAGGGAAGACCAGGAGTACATCCCCTGAAAAATTTCTACTGTTATTAGAAAGTGGAAATTTTAAAAGAAACTGTAAATTGCTGACAGATTAGGCATGCCTGTATCTGATAAGCCTGACCATCTTGTGCAATATCTGCATCCATGCTAATTATCTGCATACATGTGTCTGAAATCCAGAGGCAAGTCAGAGATAGTGTAAAGATTAAATAAACTGAATAATACCATGGAAAGAAAATGGAAGTAAATTGGTCTGAGGGGAAAGCTTCTGTTATTTTCAATCATTATTAGTATTATTTATAGGGTGTGGAAAGTAGAACCATAAGCAACTTTATAGAGATATGCAGTCTTTACAAAAAAAATGGTTTCCCTTTGAAAATCCCCTCCACACTGATTTCAGAAGCATTTGCACTACTCTTAATAGCACCAAAGCAAATAATCACTTCAAATCACTTTCTAGAAGTATTGGTGGCTGATGAAGTTGGTTGACAGGAAATGGAAAAGCTGAAAACTCATTAAACTGTTGCTAAATGCTATGAATATATTTTGATTATTCTTCCAGACTACTATTTCTTAAAAACATTACCTTCTTCCTCTAAAACAGAGCACCAAATACTTTCTTCCAATAAATTCTTTAAGAATTTCCACTCTAAATTTAATGCAAAGGTACTTTATAAGAAGAAAAGATGAATATATAGGCTTAGACTGATGTAATTACATTTGAAGGTTACTAAGAAGTCTAGTGAATCCACCTCCTGCAGCATCTCAAAGATAAGGTTTATCAAAAAAAAATTGAAAAATTTAGTCAAGCCTTATCATTTCACTCCCTAATATTAAAAAGGGTTTGATTTTTTTTTTTTTTTTTTTGATGATTAACATCTGGAGTTATGTAAGGTAAGATAAGGGTGTTGGAACATCTCACTTCCCTGTATGAAGATCATCTCCTCTCTTCTACTGTATGGAAATGAGGGCCTCCACCCAAATATCCCATTGAGCAACTGAAGACATTTTGGCCCAAAACCTGCACATATCAGGATGGAAACACCTCCCTTGCATCTTCACCACTGGGAATAGGCAACAAGACCTAAGTGTTTACTGCAGAACAGATCCTGCTTGCTTTGAAGACTGAAGACCTTTTTGGAGGTTGGTGGATTTTTAGGTCTCACAATGAGAAATGTTCAGGTTCTATTCCTCTGCCCCTGCCAGCTGTAAGAAATTCAGTTTTGCATTGCCATTGTGGGTTACTGGGTTGACCTGGTGTAGCTGAAGCTCTAACAGCTCACCTCCAAAAAGCCGAGCCATTTTCAGTTTACTGGAAGCGAGTAGAGTTTTAACAAACCAGAATGAAAAGGGCTGAGCATTCAGCTGAGCACATATCAAGCCTGAAACAAGCGAGCTGTAATGCGAAGCAGAATTGTGCCAGCCTGCATGGACTTCTCAGTCATGGCACTCCCTTGGGATTCACCAGTGGAGCGTGGTTTGGGACATCCAAGCAGCTCAGCCTCTTGCATCTGCGAGTGACACCGCAGGAGCCGCGTGCTGAGCATTGACAATTACCTGGCTGGTGTCATTCCCACAAAACACCTGCTTTTTGCCAAGTCTAATCACTCTACTATGCACCTCACCTTCTTGAATGAGAGGTCCTCATTCAAGCATGTAGTTTATTCCAAAACACATGCTGCATTCATTAGAGCTGAATATTAACGAACACCTTGAATTCTTGGAGCCTTATTAGGATCAGGTCTCTTGGCTGCTGCTAGGACAGAATGCCTTATGGGAAGCTTGATGCCCAGCCAGGACTCAGATTACAAAGCATACACATCTTTCTTTCAGTATATCGAAGAAGTCACTCAACTTTACAGATCATCCAAGTACTTCCTAAACATATGTGTTTTTCCAAAATGTTAGTGCTGGGCTTGCAAAGACTCTAGAAAACTGTTTTTTGTTTTTTCAGAGATTGGAAAAAAGAGATTGATCCATAGAAAGTTTTAGAGCCTTTAGTTGCGTCTTAATATCTTTTTTTTCTCTAAGGCTTTTAGCAGTTTTGATAAAATCCTGTAAGAATATATAAAGGATAAGATCTCATGAAGACAGTTTAGAGCTCAGATTGTTCTCTGTCCTCCTGCTTATGGCAAGTTTTAGGTAATGACTAATGTCCTGAAACCAACTCAGAACTAGTAGCATTTTCCAGGAATCTGAACTATACATTTGTATGACCACCACCACATGAATGCTTGAAAACTTTTCAAATTGTTGTGCCTTGAAGTATAACTTTCCTGTGGAGCGCGAAATTTTTTTTCAAATTTATAGAGGCTGTCAAATAGTCACAAGGGGTAAATAAAGTCACAGAGGAAGCCGGAGGTTGTGTGGATCACTTGAGTACCAGTTCTGCATCCTGCTTCTGAAATTGCTCGTTCTACATGTAAAATTATGCTCTGCATGTCATGTGTAGAACAAGGAAACACTCTCAGTATATCAACGTATTTCTTAAAGCTGCATCCAATATAATATCACATTTTTTCAAAGTATTAGGTCTTTAGCATCCTCTGTCGAGTAAGATGGAAATAAATATTTGTGTTATTACTCCTAAGGTATATTATTTATTGCTTATTCTAAAGGGTCATGGGCATAGACTTCTCACACAACTTGGGACCAGCAATGTCCCCAATTTCTCTTCCATCCTGTTGCAACTCATTCCCCTGATCTCAAGGACAGTCTTATAGCACTTGCAAAGACACCCAACAGGCCCACCAGTGCTGCCTCTGGGGTAGCTGTGAACCTGTGAAATATGATGGAGAGCACTCAAAGGAGCCACCCTGGTGTGTCCCTAGAGCAAGGACTCAACACTTTTGAGGAGTTCAGATGTTTGCAGCCACGTAAATTCTGCAGGGGAAAGTCTCTTATCCAATTTCCCAGTGTCATTTCAGAGTTTGCACTGATTCAAAGGGAGCCGTTCCACAAACTACAACACATAAAATCTGGCCAGCATCGGTCCAGCTCTGCTATTTAGCTGAAATATGCCTAGAGATATAATGAGCAGAGGAGATTCTTCTTTAAAGAAACCAACCCATGGATTTTGGATTGGATTAGGCACAAATATCCTCCTGCTTTTATAAATATTGACAAAAGGAAACAGGAAGATAGGTCTGTCCATAAAGAGGAGGTCTATTAACCATAATGCTGCTCTATTCGAGTGATAGTTTTATCTTTGTATTAAAACAAAAAGGGTAAGGCTAGATATTACTTTTTTATACTGATACTTCCAACCCTCATAAAATATTAGTATCTGTATCAGCTATAAAAATTAACAGCTCCAGACCCTTCAGTGTTGTGGTCCTCAATTTTATTTTATCACCAGCTTTCCAGTTGTCTCTGTGTGTACGTGTGGGTGTGCACACACGTCCCTTCCCTTTAAGCTGCTGCTGAATAGGCTGATAATTGCTCAGCAAGGCTGTATGGTTGGACTTGCAAGTGGCACTCCTGATTCCTTTACATCAGAGGTCACTATTGTACAGTGAGATCCTGATAGGAGATAGTGATAACATGATGCAAAAAAAAAAAAAAAAAAAAAAAAAAGGGAAGCCCAAAAAAAAACTAGAAAAACATTCTGGTGTTGTCAGCAGGGATTGTTCTCCAGTTAAATAACTTTCTAGGTACAAAACTCAAAAATTCTGTCAGGCATCTCAGTCCAAAACTGCCCTTTAAAAGCATTTGGGAGCCAATGTAAACACTAAACTCAGTATGATGTTTGTATTCACTTACCCAATCTAACTTTTATTAACAATTAATCCATCAAATTTCAATGCCTATAAAATCCTCTGAGTCACAAGCCCCTCTGGAAGCCTGTATCTCGAAAACAAAAATTGCAATTACTGGCATCATTTTTTGAGGCAGAATCAGATTTAAATGGGGTTTTACAAACTGGAGAATTATCTGCATTTCTACTGTCTAAAGGCATCCGATTCCCTCAAAGCTCATATACAGGGTAAATGCATAGAAACTACAGGAGGCAGCCAGTACATATGGAACGGATAAAGGCCACATAGTTTATTGAACCTTGTGGCCTGCTGATGTAACAAAATAAGCTTTGCAATGAGCAGTCAGATCTTAACATCAGACCGCTCCTTCGCTCGTGTGTAATGGATGATAGCTCTCAGAGGGCCAGATTTGGATCCCCATATTTATCAGGAGTCTTAGTTCAGGCTCTGGCCCTCAGTACACTGAATGAGGGATTTAGAAACGTTCATTCGTAATATTTTCTCTTCTCTGAGCAAAGTGTGTTGAGAGGCAGCTGGAAGGTTTCATGTTCCAGCAGCTGAGGGGAAAGAGATCCTGAGCCCAGGTATATGAAATCTTTCCAGCCCTGATGAGTCCTCCTCTTCCAAAGAGATAAACAGTTCTTTGTCAGGGTAAAAGCAATTTGGACTGAACTGTCTCATCATTGCAATAACCCCTTGCTGAAATTTTAAACCAACTAGAGGAGCCAAAAAAGCAAACACTGTGTGCCATTGCCTTTACTTGCCAGCAGCAAGGCCTCCACCACTCCTGAGAGATACCAAATTTTCTGTTTCTTTTTAAAATTTTTTTTCTTTCCCTAAACTCATCCTTCTCAGCATTCAAAGTCTTGCCATTCTGGGATCATTAGCAATGAAACCAGCCCACGAGAGTCTGGTGTAAGCATGAGGGAGGAAATACTCTCACACCTTAAATCTGCCGATGGAAATATTCCCAATGCTGACCCAATGATACAGACCCTTGCACAACACAGGCTTGAGGAAAAGTCCAAAGGTATCTCAAGAAGCTGTAGAGCTGCCCCCGTGTTTGGGGACACAGTCTGGGGACTGTCAGTCTCTGCAGATGAAGAGAATTCAGTCTCTGAGGGTGCAATCCCAGTGCTTGTGCCCCAAGGAAGCCCCCTATGTATCTGTATAAAGATGTTCCTTATTAAAAACTGTGGCTGTGGCAGTGAGTTTGAGCTCACAAACTGCTTGTTTGCTACTAGCACATCTATTAAAACACAAGGTTTTTTTGCTAGGGGAGACCTTTTTTGACTGCAGACTATGGAGTTGTGAGAAGACTGGGTGGCTATTTACCCTTCTGCATTTCCAGCAGCTCTCCCTGAATGCTTTCCTTTCTCTGCTTAATCCTACATTTCTGTTGGGAATTAACTCCAAACCCCAGTTCTTGGGAAAGCTTAGGCTGAGAGGAACCCCTGGATAAATATGATTCCATTACTGCATCTCAGAGGTGTATCCCATATTCTCCCCCAAGGAAACACCTACTTCATCCCAGACACTCCACAAATGCAGGTTAATCTCATTCTTGCTATGCAAATCCTTGTACTAAAGTGCGTTCATTAAATATCCCTCTTCTCTTCAGTGAAAATCAGCCATACTCCCAACCTGTCACTGTTCTCACAGTGCACTTCTGGCTCACCAGACCACAGTCAGACATCCATACTACCCAGTGAAACAATGTGACCAAGCCACAGGACAAATTAAAATGCAGATACACATGAATCCATTAATGATATGGCAGATATCCACAAAGAGCCCCTTTTAATGTCATATTTTCAGAAAAATGCAGGGAATGATAAATACATTCCAAGATTCCGCACAAACTGAAAGCTCTGAAAAACTTACAAATACTACAAATGACGTGGATGGCTCTTGTGCAGATAACAAGAGGAGAGAAGGGACAGCTGCTCACCGGCTGTGGCCTGAGGTAAGCACCGCTGATTGAAAGGGAATCCCAGCCCTGGCAGCCGAGGAAATCCAGTGACTCAAACGAGCCCTGATGCTGCTCAGAGTCAGGCAGGTCAGTGCCGAGCCCAGATGAGAAAGAAAGGGGTCATGGTCACCAGTGGCATAAGCAGATAAAAAGATCCAACAGCAGCAGGGAGACGTGCCCCCACTGAGCAAACAGGGGAAGGTCACACAGCTCACAGCTCTCCTGCAGCTCACAGCAAAGCTGCCTCTGTGCCCCAGACCAGCACAAAAACCACTGAAGCCCTGTTGAAAAGGTTATTGCCTGGTGGTATTCTCCAAATTACCTCCAAAGCGTCCTTTCTATCCCGATAAACTGAGAACATAATTTGATCTTTTGCCTACAAAGACAAAAGAGAAGCAAACATTCATAGCACAATAATGTGTTGATTCACAAATAATAGAAACTAGAAACTTGAGCTCTTTTTCCACCTCCTTAATATTTTCTGCATCGTGTGGGTAGCAGTCAAGAGCCAATTGTTCCTAAGGTCACTGTATCTGTTTTGGTTTAGGAGATGAGACTTTAACACTTCAGGATCAACTATTATATATATATATTTTATCCAATAGCATTTGACATATGGAAATGTCTTCCTAGGAACTGTTGAGATACACAAACAGAACAATCATAAAGCTTTCATAAGAGCTTGTGGTCTAACCACGGGGAGCACTGGTTCAGTCCTCATTACCTTTCATCTTCCAAAGGTTAATACCCTTCATTCCATTTTGCTCATTATGCTGTGGACCTCAGACAAAAGCCTGAAAGCAAAGGTCCTTTGTGATTCTTGCTCCTAGAAAGTAATTTTCCACAGGCAGATCTCAGCATAGTTCTTCACATGAGAGAAATGAAGATTTATCCTCAAGGAAGAGTTCTGTAAGAGAATACTCAACACTTGAAGTCATACAATTATATATTTCAGTTTAAAAATATCTAAATCTCCATACAATAGTTCTTACACTTTAAAACGAGGTTATATATTCACCACAGAGCCCTGTGGTGGCACACTCCCCATTAAACCCTCGTTCTATATCCTGTTCTCTATTTCCATGGTTCTCTCAAATTTGCATTTCAGCGATGCACTCTGGGATTCTCTAGATGAGGCACACTACTGAAATGTTAAAATAGTTTCATAGTCTTTATTGAATAATTTCTACCATTAAAGGACTGAAATTATATGAGAAGTTTTCAGGCTAAGACACAAGAAAACAATTATTTAGATAAAGGAGATCTGCACAGCTTATTTATTTCTTGTTCTTCAACCTATTACATGACATCATTTTAATATAAAAGGGCTTTGTAATTATGATGCCTTTACTGATAATTCTTTGTTGTACACCACTGGATCTTCCTTATCTGAGCCTAGAGATCTTTTTGCAGATTTTATACTCACACCTTAATGAAGTCCCACGAAAAGCCTTTCAACCTTCCCAACCCTTTGCTTTGCTTTGGTGTGCTCAGGACAGCATTTTCTGTAGTTCCCACATTTTAAGCTCTAATCTCTGCCTAGAGGGCAGCAAAACAGCATCTCCCAAGGACTCCGATACCTAAATTTCCTTAGGACCACAATCCCTTCTTCAGTATTTGTAACGCTGTGCTGGAAGGTGCAGCCAAAACTCAGCCACTCTTGGCCGGTGTGGCTTGGCACGGGCCTGGCGTGGCGAGCCCTGCCTGTCTCCCCACTGACCCAACAAACCAAGCTGGGACCTGCCAGGAAAGAGCCTCCAGTAGCCATCCCCGAAGGGTTTTGTCAAACCTGCTGCCAGCGACCCACCAGCTATGAGGTAGTGTCTCCGGCTGCTGGGCTCCAGATTGCAGGACTAGCTCAATTATTTAATGATGGGGAAGACGTTACTGCTGAGACTGGGACTTGCAGCTCTCGTTTCTGGGCCTAAGTGTGGGCTGTGAGGAAATGCTGGAAGCACGACAAGGGCACAACTGTGCAGTTGCAAAACTGAGACGTCTGGAAGGTTTTCTCCCAGTGAGGTGTGAGGCTGAGACGTGGCTCCAAGGAGCAAAAGTCACCTGGCTCGTGCAATGAGAACATAGGTAGGCAAGCAGTGCCTGGTTCTTCTTTGCATTTTAACAAAAAAAAAAAAAAAAAAAAAAAAATACAACAAAAATTCAGAACCAGACAACATCCAGAAGTATCTCTCCAAATCTCTGAGGAAAGACATGTGCACAGTGGGACTTACCCCTACATTACCCCCAAAAGGATTTGAATTCCACAAGAAAATGCACTTGAAGCAGCAGTGAAGTATTTCCTAGATTAGAGCAGATAATGCTGAAGTTGAAAACATTGGAGTCAATGGGAACAGGAATATCCTCAGCAAAGAAAAACATCTGAATAACTAAGCAGCAAGGCTAATAAATCTGGGTTCTCCTGGCTTTGTGTGTCTTGACTGGCCTCTCTGATGCCTCATGAAGGCTTCTGCTGTAGATTCAACCATTAGGAAAGCCATGACTGGAATATTTCTCCTCTGCTTTGCTGCCTATATTCACAAACCAGTATAGGCACATTTCCCCCCCCTCGCCTTTTTTCTTTTTTTTT
>VXBU01012053.1:1097462-1154530 GCA_013400315.1 Bombycilla garrulus
TTTTTTTTTTTGGTCTTCTGTTAAAATTGACCAAAGTGATTAAAAGCTATCCAGGGAAGATAAAAATGGACAGAAATAGATTAAGATAATAGTCCCTCTAGAAAATGTGCCACAGAAAAAAGTAATTACAATTCAAGTTAGCTATTTGGAGATATGAGGGCAGAACTCATGCAGCAGTGTCATCCCCTCAGTGTTTGGAATTACTTAATCTTGCTGGGAGACAGCAACAAAAATAATAATAATAAAGGCATGCAGCTAGGGTCAGTCCCTAGCAGATACTTTCAGATGTTTTCAAGTGTTTCCAAGGGATAATCCCTCCTCACAGCCAGAACAGAACAACTGCTTTCTATATGACACTGCCTCTGTCATGTTTCTTGTGCCCAGGTCTGCCTATGCTGCGCCACAAACCATTTTGCTTTTCTTTGTGGATGCCTGAATGCTCTCAAAAAGCACCAAAAACTATTAAGAACCTCCACCAAAATTTACTTGAATGTGAAGTTTACCTGAACTGGTCTGCTCTAAGTTCACAACACTCTAAATTCACAGCACATCTATACGCATACTCACAGGTTGCTCTGGATCAAAAACAACCTGTCCTTTTTCTCTGGTGAAAATGGAGAAACAAAGCAAGATGGCTTGTATAAAGCATTTTATATGCAAGAGAGATTAGAACATTAGTGGCGTAATAAAGTAAATAAGATGGCAATTGACCTGAGACTTGTGGGGTTTACCCCAATTTTTTGTTTATAGTTGAAGGTCGTAAGCTATACAAACCTCTATTGATCAGAGTCCTCTTTGTTTAAACAGAACCTACTGTATTTATTTGTGCTGTTCCTCTAAAGTCAAACAAAAGGGGACAGTTTTAAGTAAATCTCTGCATGACACTGCTGCCATGTGGTTCATTCACTCAGTATACAGATGTTTTCAATCTGTACAGTTTGTCTTTCATATCCATATGAGATGAAGCAGGCTTGATTTAGGCTGGGAATGATGCCAAGGAGAGAAGATACATCATTAACCCTTAATAAACGACTCATGAAGCATCCCTGGTTTATTCATTAAAAGGACTCTGTGAAGGATTACCATAGCACCTTGTGAGTGGTAAGAACCCTTTATCTGTCCATAATGTTATGCCACATGCATTTACATTGAAAAAAAAATGCTTGGTGTGGGAGATCCTCCCCTTTCATTCCCTCGCCCACTGATGTACAGGCTAAAAATAAGCATCTCCTTAAACCCTGCATTCAGATAGCGAACATTGTCAAGAATTAGAAGGACAGAATTAATCTGGGCTTTGCACTGCCATTGCTGCACTGTGAAATCAAGGACCCCTTGTCTTGGCCATCACACAAGTCTTTACAGAATTGGTTCTCGCCTTACCACTTAATACGGGAATGTATTTAATACACAGTATAGACATTTATTTTGTATATACTGCATATAAAATGGTGCCTCTTTCTACCTCTTTTTACACCTGTGTGGAACTGAGACTGAGCAGAATCAGAGACTTCTCCAAGGTCACAGGAGAAGGATGTAGCAGAGCCAGGAATTGAACCAAGCTGCCCCAAAATGCAGCCTAGGGAGTTCCACATCCAGCCCTCCTATATTGTTTCCACTCTGCTTTCCTCAACATCCTTTTCTCCTAACAATTACAGCTCTTGACAAATAGTAGATGTGTGTTTTGAACAGCACTGGGCTTGCACTGGATACAGGAATATTAGAAGCAACTACTGGTTTGGAAGCAATTGGGGAAAAAAGAGGACATTGCTTTTTCTTCAGACAGTTTACAGCATTTGCAGGCTGAGTCTATTCTCACTGTATTATTCGGCAAATAATCAGTTGCATCACTACAAAGAAGAAACTGCTGATCTACTGCAACTAATAGACAATCTCATTCAATCAGTTTCATCCTTTATTAAAACATGCAAAACCTGGTAGTGAGTTTAAACCCACTATGCCAATAGTAACATCACTTGATTTTAGCAGGGAGCAGTGTGGCTTGGCAAATAATATTTAAAAAAAAAACAATCTGAATTAATTTGTTTTTTCCTTCTACTCCAGCTCAGTTTGAAGGCAGAAATTCACCACACTGCATAGCTTAAAGAACTCAGAGTTGAAGACCACTTCTCAGACTGAAAACTGGGCTGAAAAGGCTGCTCCCTCCTATCCAGCCATGTCCCTATAGATTTTATGGCCAGTCCTGTGCAGTTAGCAGGAGAAAAAGTCTATGAAGTTGGAAGATATTCCGCCCCAAATCAGGTTCTGTTTGAAGAAGGGTCTATACATAGTCACATGTATGTTCAATTATTCATTTTCCAGGAGGTGTTTGAGTCAGGGAGAGCAGGCTCAGCACATACCATAAAAACACTCCTGCTCCCTCTTCTCAAGATCTGCACTACAGGTCAAACAAGCTACACTCAGTCATGGGACATTAAGTCCCTGGATCTTGAACTCCAGCTGACTGCCTCACCCAAGATTTTGGGCTAAACAAGCATCTCCCAGCCTGGATGTTAAGTGAAGAAGCCAGCGGGTCAGGCTTCTCTTAAGCCCTCTGCCAAGAGAGCTCCTCTCAGGACAGCTTTGCACAGCCCAGACCCTCCCCAGACACTGCTCAGCAAGGAATCAGTCAAGCACAGTTTTTTTCCACCTCCTTCCCTACGATAAAAACCTACCTCCTCCCCGTGCTAATCCCAATGCAGGAGACACAGCCCTTTTCTAGCCGACTGGGGGAATAGTTGAGCTCACAGCTGGCCCAGCCCAGTCCCCACAGTGCTGGAGCCTGGCCCAGCCCGCTTTAACCCCTCCACCACAGGCACAGGTGAGCCCCTCAGCGGGCACAGACTGGGAACTGGGTTGCCCACGCTGGGAAAGCGCTGTCTGGCTGACACTGGGCTGGTTAAATCCCCTGTCTAATCGCAGGTGTTCAGCACAGGCTGTGGGTTTGTGCAGCTCCATGTTCCCTGCCTGGCCTGTCCCCAGCTCTGCTCAAGCTTGTGGCCTCTCTGGGGCATGAGGAGCTTTGAGTTTGAAGCTGGGTGGGAGCTTCCACCTTTTGGAAAGCCAAAGGCCCAAACAGCACATAACCATAGAAATGTTTGGGTTGGAAGGGGCCTTAATGCTCATCTAGTTCCACCTCCTGCTACATCAGGTTCCTCAGGGCCCCATCCAATCTGGTTTTAAACACTTCCAGGGATGGGGCATCCACAACTGATCAAGATCAAAAGTTTCACAGGACAGTGATGTATGAGGAGTGGAAATAACCCACACTGAAGGCAGACAGGTCTGCAAGGAAGGGCTCTGACCATTGGCCTGTGATATAAAACAGGACAGTCCCCATCCCATGCTGCTGTCTCAAAAGGTCTCGAAAGCTTTGAACTCTGCTCTGTTCCTTGGAGGAACAGTTCTGGGTGTCCCTGCCAGGGAGGGACCAGCATCTGTCTATCAAGTGCTCTCCATGTAAAAATACCTGACAAAACAGGGGGAATCACAAATGAAGTAAAACACAAATTATTTTCTCCAGTTCATAAACCAAGTCAAAAGAATAATCAGCCCAGAGTCCAAGTCCTCCTAGCCCCAGTCTGTTCCCCAGCTCCCACCACCCCAGGTCTGCAGCCCAGTCATATGAAATACACCTTTTTGGAGATATAAACTCCTCTTAAAAAAATAAATAGGAAAAATAGACTGTTTCATCCATGGTACTTTAACAGAAATCTTCTTCAGTGGGACTATTTTAAAATCAATTACTCAATAAATATGGGGCAAGAATGGGGAAGAGAGGGAGCCATGGTTACTGGCCCCTTTTTAGGTTTTAAACCAAACCAGAGACAACAGTCAAACTTGGGACAATCCTGGGTAAACCACAAGAGATGGCAGCACTTCTCATCATCCTAAAACAACAACATTTTTCCAAGTTTTTTCAATCAAAAATGCTAGTAAGGCCACCCTGGAATTTGCTACCATTTTTTCCTTACCCAAAGCTATTTTTCAACAGAAGTATTGAGTTTACATATTAATACACCACTAAAAACAGGATGAAGAGATTGGAATGTTGGAGTTACTGATTTGTTTGGGATTTTCTAAGAAAAAATAAAATAATTCTGTTCTACCAGTTTTCTTTATTTTTTTCTCTCTTTTCCTTTTTCCCATTAAGTGACTGTTTCAAATTAATAGAAAGAGGATGCAGCATTTCTTGGGTTTTATTTTATGGGTTTTCCCAGCATATGGAATCTTTTTAAACATGAGAAGCTGTGGGTAATATGTTATTATATGCATACTTTAAGTTAACCATTCTTTATATCTTTCTCAAAAGAAAAGATTTATCATGTTTATGTCTGAGAAATATGTTTATTGGGAAGATTTACTCCAACTCCGCTTGTTTCCTATACAGGGATGTCAACTGGAAAACTATACCAGCATTTTTTATAATTAAAATTAGGGTGGAGTAGAATGCAATCATTGCTTGTTTCTTTTCTAGATCATGGAAGCTTTGTGTAAATCAGACTTGACAGGTTTAAAATGTTATTTTCTGAGCTTTGTTGCTTTGCCAATAAGTCCATTTTTAGGGTGGTGACAGAAACCCTGACCTGTAATGCCAGTGAGCCCATTGGCACATTGGAGAGATCACGGGAACCCACATTTCCAAAAATGGCACTAAACTGAAATGCAGCTCTTTGGAGAAGAAGTGAAGGGGAAAGGAACAAGGGGAAGATGTCTAAACTGGCAGAAGGGGATGGCCACGGAGAGCTCCAGGCCTCCCAGGAGCTGCTGAGCACTGCTGGACAGCAAGAGTCACGGGTGAGCTGAAAAAAAAGTGAAAACAGTCAGAATCAAACCCACAGTATGAAAATATTAAGAAAACCTGTATGTGACTGTTCACCTCTCCTTAACACTGATGTCATGACAGGAGGTATTACTGGGCTGCCGTGGGCATTAACAAACCTTCCTAAAAGCTTCACTAGCCACACTTCACCTAATCCATTGCCAAGCATAGGTAGCATCCATAAACCTGTGGAAACATTTTCTGAATCTAGAACTCGAGCTGATACCGGGCCCAGCTGAAATCCAAGTACACAGTGTACTTTCCTCCTTCCCCACAACCACAGTACCAGGATAGGAAATGTTGTAACTCCCAAAATGGATGTCTCCAAACACAACTAAAAACTTATATTAAACTGACAGAAACTATACAGAAAAGGAGTTTTGCATAAGAATTTCCTACTGTAGAGAAAATTTCATTTTTTGGCTCAGGAAAGACATTTTAATTACATGGGGAAAATGATATGGAATTGTTACTAAGCGCTAACTGAGGAGGCAGGTTTTTGGATTCAAACTGGCGTGACTTTAGGATTTTGTCAGGGTGCATGTTCAGTGTTCCTGTGTGTCAGAACTGGCAAGTCGTGCTGAATGTAACATTTATCTCCTCTCTGTGCTGCAGTTCCGTGTTCTGAGATTTCACCAGAGGGTGACACCAAGCTAATGAGGCAGCCTCTGATACCTGCTCACACAGACTGCCCCTTCCCAAAATGCTCAACCTTCAGGGAAAATCATAGAATCATAGAATATCCTGAGTTGGAATGGACCCACAAAGATCTTCAACTCCTGGCGCTGCACAGGACAGCCCCAAGGATCACACTATGTGACTCAGAATGTTGTCCAAATATTTCGAAGACATAATTCAATCCTGAATTGCTGTAGGAAACAGAGATATCACACTTCCCAAAGAAAGAAGTGGTACTGAGGGCTAAAGGGGGAGGTTATATGAACTCCTGAGGTCAATGCCAGGTGGCAGGACCAGGAAAGCTGATGTCAGTGGGGAGTGATGGGCAGAGAAGGAGCCTCTGGCATGGAGGTGTCAAAGTTCAGCAGCTTCTAAGCACCCAGGTGGCCTATGGGAGCTGTGACAAGATAACTGACTCCGAGTTAGACCTAGGCTTGCTTTGCAGACCTTGCTCTGCAGCACTTGCCCAGGAAATAGATGCAAGTGGGTCTAGCCAGCAGCTTGGCATTACTGCCCCATTCTGCCCATGCTCTCACAACACCTTCATTGCACAGTGCCACCCCCAACACTCCTCCCCACCCAGATGTCCTCAGGAGCTGGGCTCCACAGATGAGGACTGCACATTTTGCTGTTTCAAAGGCAGAGCTCAGCAGTGGGGCAGCGGACACCACCATGGCAGGCTGCAACATCAGGCTCAGGCAATACAGACATACCTGTCTCCTGTTTGACGTGCCCAGCTCAGGAGCCAAGGACAGGGGAGAGCTGAATGGCCCTCCTGTGACTTCTTCCTGAGCAAAATGTGTGAGGAGGCGGAAAACTCTATGGAAGAGTCAGACCAGCCCTATCAGACAGGGTGGCCAGACTGCCATGAATCAAGAGCCTGTAAGGAAGATCAGAGACAACAGCTTTTTTGTGCCTCACTTCATATCCACTTGAAGAGTCTTTGTTGCTCAACAGTTTGTACATCCATTTATTTATTTTTTTTCCCACAGCTGTCAAACCACATTGATTTTCAGTCACTTTAACCTGGGCAGGATCAGCAAACCTGGTCCCTCAGGTGAAAAGCCAGGCCTGCAAGGAAACTATGCAAGTTGGCTGAATTATCCGATTCTTCTAAGACACAAAGAATTTGTTTGCTTTGCTTACGAGAGCCGAGGGAGGGATGGCACAGAAGGCTAAATCCTCAACATCCCCTGATACGTACTTCACGCTCTGCTATCGATGCAGGCAGGAACGTTTCCAGGGCTTACGACGCAGTTGGCAGTGTCTGTTCAGAAAAGGACCTCTACGGAGCAAGCTCGTGTCTGAATTACATCCCTGCCCTAGGGAAGATGGTTTCTTCAGTTCCCCTTCAAGGTCAGTTGTGGGGTAACATATGTTATTCGTCTCTCAGTCTTGCTAACAGAAAATCTGACTGAGCGACATGTGGAAATGAAAATAAACAGAATGAATAAACACATTTAAAGGGCTTGGGGGGAAGATAGAATCCTGACCTGTGTGTAACATCCTTACCAACGGGACAATGCTAAACGAAATTTGGGATTTGCATCTTGATGGGTATGGTAAATTTGAACTCTACATGACTCCAGCACATCTGCTAAGCAACTAGAGACTCTTTTATTGCAGATGTGTGGTACAGAGTCGGTGTAAGCTCCGGGAACCTGCAAGCTCATTGCATGTGTGCATAGCATTTTGGAGGTTTTTTTGGTCTTTCACTCAGAAATTCTTTTAATAATTAATACAGACTAAGGTTTTTAAGAGAAATTAGTATGTTTAGATGGTGTTTCAGCTCTTGTTCAGAGGATGAACTTGTAAAGGCTCTGTATTCCCAGCTCTGCCTCTCCTCATGTGTGGCTCCAGCTACACTTTTGTCCTTGTTCATTTGGCCTGGAGCACCTGTGGAGCCCAGCCTGAGCCATGAGGAGGGGAGATGCAGCCTTGACAGCCCAATGGGAGCCCGTTTCCCTCCTTGGTGATTCCTCTGCAGGATGGCCTGGTCACGGTTTCAGTGCAGCCTCAGTTAATCCTGCTGGGGATCTGCACTTTGTCAGCACAGCCCGGGGACACATCAGCAAAACCCAGATGTTGTCTCAGGTACCCAGCACCTCAAAATGGTTCTTGCTATCTGTGTTGTGTGCTCGCATCGGGGTGGTTGTAGCTCAAAGGGTTGTATATCCCAGACACTCAGGGCTGCTCTTCCCTGCATGCAGCAGCTGAAACCAGACCCCATGGCAGCACTGCAGCCCTGCTCACGCAGCTCTCATCTGTACAGTCATGTTTGCCATTCCAGCCCTGGTACAGTTCCCTCACTGGCTCACCAATGCTTCAGCACACCCACTTCTTTCCTAAGATTTGGCTAAAGATCAGAGCAGTTTGGATATAATAGCACTTGGCAGTAAAAGTCTACCAAGAAACCTGGCCTGAGCAGCTGAAAGAAGAGCAGTGAAGCGAAGTATGAGAGATGATTAAAAGAGACTCCAGAAGGAAATTTCTGGGCATCCCTTGCAACCACCATACCCTTGGATTTCTATTTTTGCCTCATTTCTCTGTGTAATATTTTTGTTTTCATTCTTCCTTCCTTTTTTTTGTTACAATTACCAAGGGAGAGGGATGAAGTCAGGTTACGAGTATCTGCCCAAGCCTGTGTGTGCGCGTGCAGGCACGTGGGCACAGGAGCACTGCCAAAGAGAAGAGCTAGAGCCAGCCTAAAGAAAAGAAGTAAAAGTGAAGATACTGAGGTACAGGGAAGTGGGTGAAAAAGTAGAAAAATTATCACACCAGTTTCTCTCAGCCAGCTGGCATAGCTGCTCCGCTAGTGAAAACTTAGAGGTTTTCAGTGCAATGTATTTCTGAGGTATTACAACTAAACTCAATTACAGAACATCATACAAATAGGTATTTTAGCATTTTCAATGGGAGCATTGATGCTGAAACTGAAGAGCTTTTGAGCTGGAAGCAAAACCTAAAGCCTTTGCTTTGCTAATTCATGTAACAGCATGAGACAGGCCTGGGCTTCCCCAGAGATGGAAGATATTAATGTCAAATCTAGGACAAGGAACTCTTCTTCAGGGAGTCCTGAGGATTGATCACTGTTAGAGGCTTCCTGATGGACAAGATTTTGTTTCTGAAGAACCCATGGCTACGGATGTACTCCCTGAAAAGCAGGTTTTGCAGCGCATCTTGCATCACAGGGCCAGGAGCTGGACCTACATCAAAGCCTTCACCTTATGAGTTGCAGCAGACATCAAGATGTGCTGCCTGCTCTGATCTGTGCAGCAGCAGCTCTGCCCACGCCAGGCAGGGTACCACACCTCACACCACCCCGGTGATGCCAGTGGCATCCCAGGAAATAGCCCTAGTTACAGGTAGGAGAAGGCTCAGCTGTCAGTCCAAGCTGGAAATCAAATCAGGCAGTTTTCTACCAAATTATTTCTGTGCTTTGTAGGACTGGTCTGCTGCAGCATATTCACATGGAATTCATTAGCACATCCCTTCTGCTAATCCTCTCTGGGTTTAACACAACAGTATACATTGATTTTTCCTGTCCTCTAAGGAGAGCTGTGTCAAGTCAGAAGCATGTGCTTTGGGACAGGCTGAACCCAGGAAGCCTGGTCCTTGAGACATTAGAGAAATCAGGGCTTTGAATGCTCACTTGGAGGTTCAGGTGGAGTGACCTCCTTTTACGACTCAAAGGAAAAATTCTACCTCCTGAGACCCTTCACCTTTTCCACATCCTACTTCAAATACCAAGATCACCACTATTATCCCAAGGAGAGTGTTACAATACAGATGCAATACTTGGACCCCAATGACAAAGATTTAAAGACACCCCTCACACACCAACAAAATGTTCACCAAACAGGACATCCACCACTCCACCATGCCATGAATCCCCAAGAACTGGGAAGTGGCTCTGCCAGTTTGCTGCTGACAGTCTCAGCAGTTGAAGGAGAAAATTATCCTCCTCCTTCTGCCAGCTGTGAAACTGAGCCCCATCCAAACAGTTTGGCTCCAAGGCAGCCACCTAATGATTCCCAGGCTTAGCTGAACATCTTTATCCCTCTAAACACCATATGATTTGGGATAGATTCAGTGGTTTTTCTGGACTACCACCACAAATAAACATGAGACACTCCATGAAGATAAAGGTGGGGGCCATCTGCTGCACCCTCAGAGGAGCCCAGACCATCAGAGCAATCACAAACACACAGACATCGCTTCTTTAAAGTGCTGGCATTGCGGCACCAGTCACATGATCCAACCACACAGTGCTGCCAAAACACTCCATGATATCCCATCAGGAGCCTCCCTGTGTGCTCCTGTCCTCACCCTGGATCCCCAGTGCTGCTCACACATGCAACAAAACCCTACTGCTGTGGAAAACCGTGGGGTGGCAATGGTGGGTGCAGCCCCAGTGGGGCAGGGCAGCCTCGAAGCAGGGATGCAGGAGAGGGAAAGAGATGGCAATCGTACCTGGTAGAGGTTTAGGGAAGAAAAGGAAGGACGTGAGCAATAGGAAGCAGACTTACCTCACCTTTCAGAGCTTGATCAGACTTGCACAAAGATCTGTGTAATTTATTTCGCCATCCCTTTTAGATGTTGAGCACCCAGTTGCATCCAGCCCTGAGTGACAGCCAAGAGCAGATGTGAAAATGTGATGTGTATGTGTGGATATGCGGAAAACTCTCACACTTTATGGAAAACTTTATTAATATTACAACCTAGAACGCTGTTCTGCCCTAGTAATCTGGATATTTCATTCTATACTTAGAAATAAATCTCCAAAGCCCATGTTCCCTATACTTCCCTATACTGCCAGGTACCATAATTGACAGTGGTGGGGAATCTGTCCACTTTTTATTGTTTGTAAGATATAATTTATTATTCAAAACATTGTTTCGGCCATAAAATTTTCACTACAGCCTATTTTATAATAAATCATTTGTGTAGTAAGTCACACCTCCCAATTTGCAAATCTACTCTATATGCCACTTGTTTTTTATGAATATATTCATTATTCAGAATGATCAGGTGCATAATGTGGGATGTAATTCTTTGTCCCTCATATTTTACAGGGTAGTTGAAGTAAAAATAATTTTGATGCCAAATTATGACACAGGTTGTGTTTCTGGTCCATAATTGAACTTTCAAACTAAGTTCTTGAAGTTGGGCATCTAAGGCTATATTGAAGCATAAGAAAATTTGTTTGAGTAAAGTGCCATCCATCTACTTTTCTCTCATTTTCAGGAAAGACAAAGCATTTAGGAGAAAGATTTCTAAGAATAATATTTTAAATTTCCATGCATTTCAGCAGCTCTTCAAATAACAGATTATTGTTATTACTGCTATCATGAGGTTTTGGTAATCTCATAATATCCATGTCAAGTTATTTCTCATTTCCAGAACTTACATCTTTAATTTGGGCTAAAAAAATCATTAAGGTAATAATCACATGCTCAGCCTGCACGTTCTGATGGCTCTTGCAGCCCAGATTCACACTGTTCGAGTGCTGGTAGATAATCCAGCTCCTAAAAGCTGACTCCCTCTTTATCTTTACGTGACGCTGGCCTGCAAAGGTCAAGGTAAGGCCATTGTGTCTTGAGTCTATTTTTATTGTACAAAACACTGGATGGAACTTAATTATTTTTTCCATCTGCCAACCATTTTGACTAATTGAACCCTTTGGAGCCAGGAGTCAAGGTTTCCCAATGTAAACCAGACCCTGGAACTCGGCATTAGCAGAAATGTTGAAAACTCATGAAGGAATTTTTTGGTTCTGAGGTTTGGTTCTGTTTTCCAGACTCTGACCAGGATTCAGAAGAAACCCAAATGCTCTCCTGCATATACATTTTTTTGGGTTCTTTCAGTGTCTCAAATTTTCCAGGCATTAAAGATTCCCATTACCAAAACAGAAAAAAAATTTAAAAATTGAAGGATATAACTTAAAGCCACAGTCATATGGAAAGTCCCAGCAAAGGCTCAGAGTTCCATTTCTTTGGCAAAAATAGAGCATGCTTGGGCAGCACTAAAAATTAAGCATAACTTTGTGCTGGAGGGTTTCTGATGAGTTTTCTGTACTGAAGACCAGATTTTTGACACTTCTGCAGTGTATTTCACCATGATTGTTCACTAGAATTTTTCTCCTTACAAGAGTAATTACTGTGGCCCATAAATTCCATTCCATATTCTATTTGTTTGATGACCCATAACTACATTTCCAACTGTAATAACATTTCACCTCCGAATTTTGCTCAGAACGTGAAAATTCTGGGATTAGCCACTCTTCCAGAAGTGGGAGATCACCAGGACTGACAGGTTAGAAGTTCTGTTTTCCAGCAGTGGCTTGTAATAAAACCCTGACGAGATCAGGAAGTGAAGCCTACATGGGTGGCTTGTGCCTCTTGGTTTCAGCTTTGTTTTTGCCTTTAGTTCTTTTCAGAGCATGCTATAATTGAGGTGGCATTTCCATGCTGATGACTCCAGCTTCATTTGTCTCAGGCTCTTTCTGCTGCTGCTGTTTCTTTCCCCAGCAGTTCCTCGGCTTGCCACCAGCACTAATGATGTGCCACTAGAGATGCTTCGTCCTTTTCATGTCTTTGCAGCATGGCCATTTGGAAGCAGAAGTTTCAATGGCTTCTACCACCACGTTTGTTCCCTTTGACAGAAAACTCATTTTACAGCATAGCTGTGATACTTTGGAAATGCTTTGCAGAAATCAGGGATCTGTCTGAAATCCTACACTGGAGGCAAATGAAAATTTCGAATAGATCTGGGTCTTAGTTCCGCTAATTTCAATGGTTAGTTTCGCTGTTCTGGCAGTCAGGATCCATTAGTGGAACAGAAGGAGAAGCATGTATAATGCATGTACAGCAAACACATTCTAATCTCAAACTTCTTTTTTCTTTTAAGTTCTTATTTTTTAAAATAAATATATAATGAGTTACTGACAGTACTTAACAATATCTTATACTAGACACCGTAATACCAAATAAATACTTAATTTCTGCTTTCCTGCAACTTCACTAGGATTACATCATGTCAGATTACTCTAAGTCTGCTTTAACCCAGTTTGAAAACACTGGTTATTCAAAGATCCTTACAATTCTTAATTTCATTCCTTGAAATACCTTTTCTTTAGGTTCCTTTATACAGTTTTTCAAGCCTGTGAAGGCCACAGAGTTGTTAAGTCAGAACAAGCCTGCAAGGGAGGAAGCTGGCAAAGCAGAAATGCTGTTTCAACTCACAACAGAGCAACCTCCCTTCCTCTCCCACTGGTCAGCAGCACCTCGTTCATCACCTCAGGGAGATCACAGAATCACAGAATGGATTGGGTTTGAAGGAACCTTAGAGATCATCCAGTTCCATCCCCTGCCAGGGACAGGGGGCCACCACCAGCTCAGGGATCCAGCCCACCTGTGCCTAATTCAACCTTTGGACAGTTTGATGCGGTGGTAAACACACCAGTGGATTTTGTGACGCATAAAAGCATCTAAGAAGAGCATGAATTCAATTCTTACCATGAGATAGCGTGTGGTTTTGATCTATTGGCCTGCTTGCAGATCAGGACCACTGAGTTGGAAGTGAGGTGTGCACTACCTTCCTCTACCCAGAGAAGTCATTAACATATGCTCCCTACCATGAATTAAATTAGTTTATATTCTCCTGACGATGCAAATAAACTCATGAAGCTTTGCTCTATAGGGCTGCAAACTAACCCATTTGAAAAGACTTTTGCAGCTTTTGTTTATCATTCCATATGATAAACAGCTACCTCCCCAAATTATCAGGAAAAGAAATTTTAACCATTCAGCATATAAAAAAATTGTGTTTTAATGATAAATAAAAAAGTCACAAAGCTCAGCATGTTTTGCTGAGAACCATTAATGAGGGAAGATGGTGAGACCTGCAAATTTACCTTCCCTTTTGTTAACACTCTTTTCCACCTGCAATCTATATACTTATATAAATATAGTTTCCTTACATAAAATTTAGAGAGTAACACCTAGATTTTGATGCTTATTGACTTTCAATTGCTGCCTGATCTGGTGTTGAAGTCTTCTAAAAAGCTGAAATGACTGAGTTCCTAATTCCGCTGTGTTTCTCTGCAAATCAGCACCATAATGATGACATTAATTATTGTTGCCTTTGACTTTCCTTCCTTCATAAATAACAGCTTAAACACTAACTATTAAAATAGCTTTCCTGTGGTAGGAAGCACCTTATCTTGTACTTTCGTGTCCCTGTAACATCTGCCTATGGTACTCTGAACTTTGCTGCTGCTCCCAATTAAAAGCAAAACAAAAAAAAAACAAATAAACTTGATAATACTTTGTTGCAAAAGGACTTAAACAATATCCTGCTTGTTGGAGAAAACCCAACACGATGTGTTCTTTTAGTGTAGGAAATAGGATGAGGTCTTGGGACACAATAAAGCCCACAAAGTGCCCTTCCCTTACCCCTGCCTTCTGATCCCATCCCTGTGCTCCATGGGCTTTCCAAAGCTCACAGCACTTGTTTTCTGTGTGGTTATCCAAATAGGAGATACTGCTATCTCCTCAATTTCCAAAAATTTCTGACAATCTGTAAGGTCTTCTTTTGCAGCGTGCATTTGGAAATACTCTCGCATCCTTTTGTACTCTTAAAAAGTATTTTAAATGGCTTAGTTATAAAAATCTTTAGTGTCTTCTGTACAAAAGCTTTAAAACTATTTATTTGATTGCATCTGTCAATGAGATTTGAGAATTGCTTTATCTTGGGTATGTGTTTCAGGGCTCTGTAGCAGACCTGTCTGAAATCAGCTGTTATTCTGGTTTACCTGAATGAACAGATTTACACGACCCTGTCCCAGGCACCAAAACCCAAACCATCAAGAAAATGGGATTTATGCAAGCTAGTATCCAAACTGCAGCTAGTCTAAAAATACACAAGTGAGAGAAAAGCACAAGATAGTGATTCCTTTGGGTTTGATTTTAGCCAAAATTATATTGTTTGTGATTGCAGAGTTCATTTTGCCTGAACCAGCCGTGCACATACTGACAGCAGGCTCCCTGTGAACCCTCCCACAGCAGCCTGGGGAGATGTGAGCCCTGTCAGACTCCTGCTGCTTGAGTATGGGACACTGAGCCCCAGATTCCCAACAATGGAAGATGATGACCAGACCAATGTAGAGACAACAAGAGAGGATATCACCATAAAGTCTGGAAATGAGAGCAGGCAGGGGAAGTCTGCTTCACTCACATTCTCACATTTAACTGTGGCCAGTTGGCTGTTCACAGCATTTTGTGCAGGAAAAAATACAACAAAAAGAGAGCATGAGCACAGGCAGGGTCAGTACTGCTGATTGAGGACTTCAGAGCAAGGATCTCCACTGGCCCCAGACACAGCAGTGGGTGTTTTCCCAGAGAAGCTCCTGCTGGAGAAGACACTGCAGAGTTAGATGGTGGGATGAATGTTTCCCATCTCAAAATGGGTGTTGGCTCCTGCCGAAAGGGTGTCTCAATCTCTCCCTAAGAAAGCCATTGCCAGTACTTTGCTACTTGGCATGATTATTTGTCTCTTTTCCAGAGAAAACTGCTGCCCTGTCTCCACCCTTCCATGTGATAGGGGAGGCTTAGCAACCACATGTAGACCTCAGTGACAGATGTGAGGTGAAGAGCTCTGTCCAGTATCTAAATAAGGGAAAGTATAAAGGTCCTTTGTCAAGCTACTGCAGACACAGAACATGAAATGCCTATATGCGCTGTTAAAAAACTTTTAAAAGAGGAAGCAGAAAGCATCTCTAAGATTTTTCATATTTTAGATGAAGAATGGTTCATTTGAACATGATTTATAAAAAAAACCTTAAAGGTTTATCTGAAAACTCATGGGGTTAATTACTGCTTGAAAGCATTGGTTCAGATATCCAGTCTTCAATAGGGAAATGATCAGACCCCATTGAAGGGCAATCAGGAGTCTCATTCAGAAAGGATTATCAGGAACAGAGTAATTTCTGTCTGAATTTCAGACTTCTGCACACTGACCTCAGAAAAATCCTGGCAAGTGTTTTTACAATTACTATATTCACAAAAATCTTCAAAAGGATTTTTTTCAAATTCCTCAATTATTTGCAAATAGATGACATTTTGCTGCATATCACTAAAATTCATAATCCTCTTAAAAACATATGGTCTTGATTTGGCACTATTTGTTTCCATTTGATGCAATTCTTTGACTCTGTATCAGATAATTGCATATTTCCTTTGCCTTGCATATTGAACTGAGGTCTGAGTGCTGCTCTCCCAGCCCTATTCCTCCAGACTAATGAACAGCAACCCAGAATACAGGGCTGGAAAACAAAAATCAAGGAGAACAATAACCAATGGACACTTCCATATATTTTTTCAAGAACGTACAATGGTCAATGTCAAGCTGAAATTTGTTTATACTATTGTCCCACTTGGAACTCCCCATCTGGAGCTAACTTCAGAAAATGTTTCGTCCAAGTATTGAGTGGTACCTTCATCACTTATTATATCTTTCATTTTACTCCCACAATTAATATTACTCACAAATGAAAACCCTCAGTTGCCTGTCTGCATCGTTTACCCACTTGATTGATAGCTGATGCAACTATTTTGGAGCACAAAAGAGCGTCTGCATATTTGGAGGTTATTTTAGCTGTCTAATTAGGCTTTTAACTCTGTGTGATGCAGAAATCATCTACCAGCGTGCTCCATCTCCAAATTCTTTCCTAATATATAATGATCAAGCTTGGACCACCTAAACAAGTGAGAAGCTACCAGTTTTATGTTCTGCTAGGAAAGGAATATTGAAAATAATTTTAATTAAGGGAAAATGTGATGGGATGATGAGCTCATTGGCACAGTAAAAACACACCTGCCTCAATATCAAAATTAGGATAGATACCAAAAAGACTCAGTATTCCAGTTAGCATGTTAAGACACCTTTCCAAAACGTCCAAGAGAACTGTTTCACTCAGATGAAATGAAGTGGAATCCTTCAGATAATTCTAGGCACTCCTACATCTACCTGGAAAAGTGCATCTTGACTCCTTTCTCCAAAATGAAATGTGTGTGTCAATGTTCAAGACTTGGGAAAAAAAAGATAAAAATCTCAACATACTCGTGTTCTTAAAAACCAACCAGTGATACAATACGTGCTTTAAATATTACAGATGAGCCTCTACACAAAATGAGGAGTGATTTTGGCATGTATTTACACCCTTTCTGAATGGGGGAAAGAGGAAACTATTTAGGGCTTGGTACCACTTATGTTCCACTTGTATAAATGGGAATTAGCCAGCAGAGAGTCACTGCAAAGCCTCCCTGCTCCAAAGGGTGACCACGCTAGGGACACGCTTCCGCGACGGCTCGCGTGCGCAACGCTCGGTCAACAGGAAACCAGGCCTGCTCTGTCATGAGGGAAAACTCTTCCGTGCCACTCACTCCTTCCATGGCAAAACAAAATTTCCAAGCTGGGACACTTGAGTGGTATCAGCTGTCATGGCCTGACTTTAAAATCAGGAAAATTCTTTCCACCACAATCATCATCGCCAGGAGGTAAATGGTTAAATGATGGAATAGTAATTAAGTATATTTTTTTTCACAGATGACCATTTTAGGGGAGATACAGGAAATGAAGGTAGATGTACTATAGTAGTACGATCTAGGATAATATTCATCCTTCCTCTGGGGAGGCTTCCCACCATTCTTTATCCTGAGTGCTTCTTATTTACAGTATATGCCTAGAGTAGAAATTCAAAGGAGTACAACCTTGCAGTGCATTCGGGGGCTTCTAAAATGCTAATCATGATAAGCTGATCAAGAGCATCTTCGTTTTTATATAACATCAGGTTTTCTGTAAAATTATGATTGGTTACATTCTGATTTTCTAGGTTTGTTGCAAATAGAAGTGAATCGGACAACACTCGCCATCATAATTGCTTTCTGCGTGAAGAGGTCTTTTTCAGGCTGGGCTGGCTGCTGCTGTTTTAATCAGAAGGTTGTCTATTTGTATGTTAATAGTTTCATCCTGGTTTATTAGGCTTGTTGATGAAAAAGCAAAAATCAGATGCTTTACTATTTTCAAGCTCCACTATTAATCTGTGATTTTTTTGGTGCTAACACAGAACCATTTCAGCATCCTCTGCCTTAAATCCTCTTAATGAAAGCATGAAGAATGACAAAATACTTCCTTTCATAAAGCAGAAGGCTGTGCCAATTCACTTTCAACATGCTCATTCAGTGGAACTGAGGTAAATATGTTGCTCCACAGGTGCTTCTCCTTGAAATAACATACTCCCTAGTAATCCATTAAATTCATCTCATGCTCTGTTTAGTGCCTGCTCTGTGAACTGCCTAGCTGGTTAAGGTCATTGTGATTATAGCACCAGGTTAAACAGCATGGGTGTGTTGAACTCTGACATCCATCCACTTTGCCCACAATACAGATAAGAAACCACGGGCAGCTTTAGAGGTGTAATATCTACTCAGACCAACATGATCTTTTACCCTCTCCATCTCCTTACAAGCCAAAAATCTTAGATTAGACAAATATCTTGAATCTCAGGACTCCTTAAAATAATACAGTGCATTTAGAAACAACAGATCAGTGACTGGAAGCTTTTCTGTTTGTTGGCACTTAGTGAAGGAGCCCGAATGATGGGCAGCAGGAGCGTGAGTGTCCCAGGGGGTGGCAGAAGGTGGTTGGAGGTACCTGTGCTCAGGGGATCCCAAACAGCCCCACTGTTCCTGGTGCCTGGGGAGGAACCTGAGAGCCATCACTGCTTTGTTCACAATATCTTCCCTTTGCAGGTTTAAAAACAAGCTGGCTATAATTCCTGGATGATAACCACCTTCATTATGGAGTTCCTGTTAAAGGCAGACAAATAATTGCCAGTTAGTAAGTCGCTATTAAATTCAGCCCAAATTCAGCCCCAGCAATCCTTACAAAAGCCTGACGGGTTTTATTTTATTATTTCCTTTGCAGGGTGTTGGGAAGTGTAATCACTGGTAACTAATCAAACTTCTTTCAAACACCCACAAATATATAAAGAGAATGAAATGATTAATTATTGGGCTAAGCCATTTTAAATGAGACCTCATCTAAATGAGCAGATTTATTTCCAGAGCAAGCTGGGTGTAAATTTAGCTGGTTTTCAAAGCTCTGAATGTAAAGTATGCCTGGATTTGAGGATGAAGTGGGTTATGGGTGGCTGTAGAACCTCTCCCAGACATGCAGCAATGCACAGCAGCGAAAAACAGACTGCAATTTTGCAAAATACTGTTTTAAACAAAGTGTTACTGAGGTTAATAAGTGCTACCGTTGAGTACTGTTAATTACAAGCAAGAGTAGATGGGTTCATTAAACTGAGAGAATTTATAAAATTTCATTTCATAAAATTAAAATGAGCTTTCTTTTCTCCTACATAATTCTTTCATTCAAGGAGAAGAATCAAAATATTTTGTCAAACTTGTTTACCTCTCTATTCTGTTCCAATTAAATTCTGTTCTGTTTCTGGGGTTCCAAACAAGTTCCTTACCTTCTTACTTTGTCCCTTGCCTCCCTAGTTTGTTCCTTTCATTTCCAGTTTTTAAGGAGTAAAAAACCCACAAACATCTTTGATTTCCCTCTTGTACTCTTGAAAAATCCCTGGAATTTGCAAAAGCTTTGCCACAGGAACTTTAACACAGCACCATTACCCCAGTCCACTACAGTTATGATAATCATAATCTCTAGCAGTGTCTTTTCTTAGCAATGTCACTGGCTTATCACTACATATTTATTTAAAAAGGAATATTGAGGGAATAAAACACTTTTATCCATCCAGACATAAGCACACAGAATTGCAATAGCCTCCTCCAGAGACATGCAGCTTTACTCATATTTAGAAATAAATAATTAGAAATGAGGGAACATTAATGTATACAATGAATATTCTTGCTCTCGGGCACAAAATTCATTTGTGTAGTTCAGTTTCATTCAAAACGGTGTACACATTTTTTTTAGACACTAAATATATCTAAAAATGGTAAGAACCAGCCCCACCAAAGCCCTCCTTGAAGAAATAACCCAAAACTCAGCTGATCAAGTGGCCTCAGTGCACAACATGGGTCGCACACATTGTGCACATCTGGGCATTGCACCCGCGCTTTGCCAGTGCTCCTGGAGGGAAACTGTCAGCACCAGAACCTTTGCAGAAATCTGCTTTTAAATGCAAGCAAATATTTATGAAGAGCATCTCCCTGAGTTGGGAATATCTAATCCCAACTAATTAGAGCTGCTGCAGCAGTGGGGAGGAGCCACGAGGAGCCGAGGTGTGCCGGCGCGTGTCCAGCCCTGCGAGCGCTCCTCCCGCGGCTCTTGCACGGCGCAGTTTATTTTTTGTGGCGCACATTTAACAGCCCAGTATTTCATACTTGTCCCCAAGGTAATTGACAAAACAGGTTTCTAAAGCTATTTAACAATTTTAATGACAGCGGCTGAAAGATACATTTAAGAAAAATAACATTCTGAGCCAAACAGTTTTTTGTCAAGTGACAGGGTTCCCAAATTTGCTATTCCGTGGCGTTCCATTTCTGCAAAAACTCTCGCTGAGGCTGTAGGTCACAAAAGAAGAATGAAGCCCTGGGAAGAGATACAATGACTACTTAATACTGTGCGGGATTATAAGCAGTGGCCTGTGGCAATTCCTTATGTCTCTCTGGGTAGTGATGCTTTTCCAGCACCATTTTTTGTCATCACACAATTCCATTGTGAAATACTCTTTTCATGAAGGAGGAAGAAAGAGCCGGTTACACCCTGCAGTGTTTTGGGGAAGACTAAGAAGCATGGTTTGCAGGGAGTATGTGTGAAATATGACATTTCATTATGTGTAATTATTTTTTAACCAGTAATGTCCATGTTGAAATGAGTTTCTTATTTTTGGAATGCATGGGGAGTGGCTGGGGAGGGGAGTCATGTTTTTTTTTTTCCCTGTTAATAAACTCAAGTCATTCTTATGCTAAGGCAATTTCTCAACAAAACAAATTTCTCTCCATCTGGGTAATGGCACACCCAAATGTGATTACATTACAAGAGATTTTAAATTAAATTTCAAGGTAGGAGAGTTATTAATCCAATGCATTTGTCTTTATTATCATTGGATCTAAAACAATAAAAGACTTGAACTCACTTTTAAATGGCAGTACAGTACTGACTTCTAATAGCAACTTGGGTTTGAGCAGAAATCCTCAGAAATTTATGTTTTTTGGGTCAGACCCCAAAAATCTTTAGAAAGGTGGAGCACGAATGGCTATATCCACACCAGAAAGACAGAGGAGTTACCAAAGAGTTTCATTTGGTTTGGATTTCTTCTGAACTCAAACAGCAGAATCACACACCTCTCCGGGAGTTTTCCTAAGCCACAGAGCTGACAGGGCAGTGAAGAGGCAGAAGGTAAAGAACTGCCACACTCAGAATTACACATATTGCAGATTTATAGCACATCAAGACACCACCTTGAAAAATCGGAGTCCGCATTTTTAACAAACTGCTAAATGTTGCCCACTCTGATATTTTAAAAAGAAGTGTTTACATGCACATGCAAAGGAATTGGATGCCCAAATGACTTGTGTTCATCTGCCTTCTTGTGTTCACAGGCATTCAGATTACATTTTGGATGCAAAACCAATTTTGTTTAAGCCCATAGCCAACAAAATGCAGTAAATAAATACAGAATGTATGAATCCCTCTTGAGTACTGTTTTTCAATCAATCACATATGAAATTGCAACTATCTCTGCTTATAAAACGAATGTGATCAGAATTTGTCATTGCAGCATTATTTGTCCATTTTTTTCCTGGGGAACCTGTCAGCTATCAGCTGATTACATTTGATCCAGCAGAAGAACATGGATTATACGAGCTCTTCGGCACAACAGAATAAAAAGAAAAAAAAAAAAAACAAAAAAACAAAAAAACCCCCCAAAAATGCAAAAGAAAAACCAACAAAGGAAGTAGCACGCTAAGTAATGTTATTACAAAAGGTTACTGTATGATTCTCTAAAAAAACATAACTTTACAAAACACCCATTTCTCACATTTCAGTTCCTGGGGGATGAGTATGTCTCACGTTCAGTTCATTCTACCCCCATGGATTTTGGGTGCTGGGCTTCCAAAAGCCCCAAGGCAGCGGGTGGCAGTGATGGGCAGGACATGATTTCCCGTGCCAGAGCCAGCCCAGGAGTTCAAGCCTTTCCAAAAGCCAATCCCGAGGCACAGCAATGCCAGGAACACTGGTGGGTGAGGGTTTTGTGGGAGATCAGAGCAGTGCCTTTATGTGGTTCTGGGGGGACTTCCCCTTTTCCACATGGAGAGGGGACAGGAGCTGTTTCATGCAATATTTCTGGGATTAGTTTTGGTTGCTTTGGAAATCCACTATTTTAGTGCAACATCATGAAGGTAAATGCACTCTTGTGACAGCAGGTAGCACATAAAAGCATGTTTTTCTAGTTAATACAAGTGTCCCACTTAACAGCATACTCTTCCTGAGGACCCCAGTGCAGCACAGAAGCAGGCAGCACATTTCAGCGTGGGCATTCATTGCCACGCAGAAACAACTTAATCTTCACAGCATTCCCTCAGTAACTGCCTGTGCATGAGATTTCCAAATGCTCAGACATAATTCTCTCACTGGAGAGTACAGGCTGATTATGACAAACTCCATCAATTTTATTAGCCACACAGATGTTATAGATATATGTGAAAATCAACCATAATTCTTCCTGTGATGTGCATACTGGCACTGCTGCAGACTGTGTCTTCCCCCTTCACAACCCCAGAGCTTACAGGCTTCCTGCCATTCAGCCTCCATGTGGCCCCCGAGCTAAGATGTTCTTAAAAAGAGAAATATTAAAAGGATTAAAAATGACACCATTGTGCCAGTGGGTGACTGCAACCACAGAGTCCTGGCTGCTGCAGACTGAAGCGAAATGCAGGGATGAGTTTGCTGCCCTGTGGTCTGGATGTGTGGGGGGTTTCTCCTCCGAGGTGTTCCTAACCAGCAGGTTTGTGGGGAGAACTGCAGTGGTCCCTCCATGAACATCTCTGATGCTGAATCCCATGGGGCTGCATCTCTGAAGCTGGCAGGGGGCACAGCTGAGCTGCACAAACACTGAGGTCCTCCTGTAGTCCTTCTTCGTACTTGCTGTGGGGTCACGATGCCCACTGTGTCTGTCTATGCAAGGCTGGGGCAAAATGTGCTCTTGAAGAGCTTTGAGAAATATTTTCATCAAGATCATTCAGCCAGAGCCTTCCCTGGCTCCCAGCACTGCATCTCAAGGGCTCAGCAAGCAGAAGAAAAGTGATAGGAACAATTTAAAGAGAAAGATGAAGCCTAGAAGGGGTTGATGGCTGAAGTCCCCATTGCAGTGCACCTCTAGGAGGCTGAAATGCAGATTTATCCTGGAGGGGCAGGTCCAGGAGTGAGGAGCCCCATAAAGGCTCATCCCTTAAACCCTCTGCACCTCAGCCTCCCCATCTGTAGCAAGTCCTCAGGTTCAATAACTCAGAGAGGGCATCAGGCCATGCATGCGGGGTGAAAGCAATTAGCAACTGCGCAGCACAGAGCACCGCTGGTGGAGAGAATCACAGAGATGCAAAGTTATTATGGGCACACTGTTACCATAGTGATTGGTGTCTCAGAAATGCTAATAATAGTAAAATAAATAATACAGGCCAGGCAGGAAGAGCCCCTAGAGATGAATGTGAGCTGCTCCCCTCCAGAGGGACTGTGTGTACTGCTTTCTCAGCGCTCCTCGCCCTGCGCTGGCCGCGGCTCAGCTCCCTCCCGGGGTAACGCACTGTGCTGCTGCGAGAGCGCTGGGTCAGCCAAGTGAAAGTGGAACTTTTAAGTGCTTTATTATTTTCAGGAGTCGTCAGAGAAAACAAAGCCCCCACAACTGCAAATAATTGAATACGTCAATAATATTTTGACTCGTTCACTTCTTGCGAGGTTTCACTATGGCCCTGTTAAGCACTTTATTGCTGTCCCTCCAGCAACGCTAATTAAGTTCACCATAGGCTCACAAGCCCTTTATCTCCCCTCTCTCTTTCTTCCCCACTTTTGTTTTTTGTTTTTGTTTTAAATCAAGCAAGCAGTTTTCCCAAGTATAATACCTAGCAATGGGAGTTGTGGTACAGTGGAAGGCATCCAGGAAACAAAGACTAAGGATGAGGCATCCTTCAGTATGATGGTCAATGTTTCTCCACAAATTGGTTTGCCAGCAATATTAGCCAAGGGATTGTGAAAGTCTAAAGGAAGTGTTAAAGATCCATGCCAAATAGACAAATAAATAGCATCCATCCTCATCTTCGGACCACCATCATGCTAGAATTTGTCTTACCCAGATCCAAAGAGATGTTCCAAGCTGAACATCTTAGGTGGGCAAGCATCTTTCACTGCTTACCTGGGTAATTTTGTATTTATGTTACATTTAAAATGTTTTTATCGACAGGGGAATCCAATGAGGTCAGGCTTTGAGCAAACAGCAGGTCAGGGGAAAGAAATACACCAAATACACTCGCCTCTTGAGTGTCTTTCACTGAGTTGTCTATCTTGACTAAATCAGAAAAGAAAATGCTGCTTTGCATGCCCCAGGATGTGTTGTCCAGCCCGCTTCAGACAAGTGAACATAGTGTTTTACAAAGCTTTTGCAATACAACCATTTCTCTGCTTTTGATTGAGAGAAATAATTTCTCTTAGTGGACTGAATTCCACTAATCTGAAGTGCATTTTTTATGCTTTTTAAACTAGAAGAGTAGGAGTTTTGGTCAGTGCCAATCAGAATATGAAAAAATTCTTTAGCAAGCTTTGGCCAAGAATTAAGTCTTTTTCCCAGGTTTTGCTTGCTGAAGGTCAATCAATGTTCCCATCTCTCATTTCAGACTCCAGCTACATGTGCAGGTGATAAATTAGGTTAATACATTTCCTAAAGTACCCAGAAACACTAAATCCACTGCTGACAACTGCACCTATGGAGTCACCACTGACATTGGGCAGCTACAAGTCCACCTCTGCTCTTCCTGATGTCTTTCCTTACAGTCTGTGCAAGGATGGTCAGAGGGAACAATTTCTGCACCTGGCTGGGCTACAAGGACACACTCATTCTGGATCACTGCATGCCAAACCAATGAAGGGAAAAAAAATAATTTGGTGCCTTTCCTTCCACTTAAACAATACTCTGGCCCTGTGCAGTGTCCTTTCTGGCCACCAGGCAAATCATCCAAACCACCTCAATTAATCTCTTCTCAGCTTAATACCAGCTTGATGGACTATCTGATGGAAAAAGATGCTGAAGAAGGATTGTTTTAGCTCTTGGAACAGTCCAACGTAATGGAAAGTACCAGTGAACCTTCCATCTACCAACTTTATCCTGAGCTGGCATAAACATTACAACAAAACTGGCCACTTGTGTGATGAAGCAACACAAAGAGAGATGAGTCACCAGCGGCACTCGCGTGGCAGGGCTGAGAGAGGGGACAAAATTGGGGGTGGAGGTGGTTGGTTTGGGAGATGAGGCACTCCATTTTTGCCATGACTCACACATAGGAATCAATCAGCAATAAGATGCAGAGATGTCACGAGGAAAGATGTGGCAGGCAAAGAAAAAGAAGTTTCCACCCTTTCCAAGCATGGACATGGTAGAAGCAGAAATGAGTAAAAAACGTGACAGTGGAAAAGGAAGTGAAGGGGAAAAACAAAGACTACGTAATGCCTCCAGTTTCCTCAAGTTTTGAATCTTGATGTTCAGTTAATTTCTCAGATACTCAGGAACAGAGATGGTTGCTTTGAGTCGTAAATGAATCAGAAGATTGTAGGGAAGCCAGCGCAAGAAAGATGACATCACAGACAGAAAGCTTGCAATTTAGTGTAATAAGAAAAGCACTGAATAAGCAGGAAGGAATTGAGCTTTATTTGAGCAACAGTTTACTCATCTAGAGATGAGTTTTGAAGATGTTCAAACACGTGACCAGTGATAACCATCTCCCAACCTCTGGGTGCTTCTCCATAGGTATGATTGTGCAAACCAGATCTGCTCATCTGCGTGGCTTTGTTCTGAGGAACGGAGGGATGGACCAAACAACAGGGCTGGAGGATGAAATGGAGTAGCCAGAACAAGTCTGCTACAGAGAAGAGACTCAAATTTGGACAATCAAGCACAATATTTTTAGGGATTAATGGTTTTCTCCCTTAGACTGCCCACACAACCATCCCAGCTCATGGCTGTATTAAATAGACCTTTTTTCCCTACACATTTGACTGAAAAAGAGTTTGGACATAGAGCATTTCTTCTGAGAAAAATATCAAGAACCTCTTCAAGATCACCAGATGCATTTTGTGCCTTTCTCCTCAACCCTAACACATACGCCACAAAAACCAAGCAATGATGCAGCTTCTCCCTCCCACAGTCAGCTTCCATACACAGTATTTGGGATTTTTCCAGTAGAATCAAACAGTCTGGCCTATTGCCATATCTAATTATGTCACACAGAATTAATCCTTTTCTGTCCCTTCTGTTTGTGGCCTGGTTGTTTTAGGGATATAAAACCTATCTGTGCTTACACAACACTACTGTGGTATTTCCCTACAGGAGCAGCAAGTGAGGAGTAGAGAACCAGGCTGCCAACTACATCTACCATGGAAATGGTGTCCTCTTCCCAAGCCACTGCATCCTGTTGTAAGCAGAACATAATCCCACCCTTGAGACTGCAAAATCAGCATCCATGGGAAGCTATGGGATGTCAGAAATCTGCTCTCCTTACTCCAGAGCAGGATTTCCAAGGCACAGCCCCTCATGGGCACAAGAATAAATCTCACACTGGCTTCAGGATGACACAGAAACGTTCATCTAAAACACAAGCTCTCCTATTTCCATTGACTCTTACCTCTGAAGAGATTGTCACTTGTTCCTTTACAAGTGACTAGTGTGATGTCTGTGGCTCATCACAGCGAGTTAACTGATAAAGATGTTAACTACTGAGCTTTATAGACTGACGTAAAGTAATCCAAAACTTCCTTAACCACCGCACAGTCCAGTTTCTCCACTTCTCTATTTACAGTCCATAATCACCGATGTTGTTCAAGAATTGCCTTTGGTTCCAGTATGCCCATCCCTGCTGCACTTCTAGCACTGTGAAAGAACTGTATTATGAACTACCATGAAATAATACTTGGAGACAAAATTACCACCAAAGCTATTGGCTCAGTTCAGGAAAAACATAATTAAACAGCCCACACTGAGATATTATTAGAACTCTTACTAATTAATGTACATTTTGGTTATGTATCATTTTGAATTCACAAAAATACGATGCGTGCTACCAAGAAAGAGGATTATTCTTTCTTTCTGCTACTAAAAAAAATAAAAAAATAAAAAAAAAAAAGTTAAAACACATTTTTTTAAGGCTGAATGTTGAACAGGTATACTTCACTTTTTAACATAACAGCCAAACTTCCAGTACTGAGTTATTTCTTCAGTTCAGCACAGTTTTTTTGTTGGGCAATGTCAGAAATATGAAATGCTTCAGAGAGATGATTTGGTAGCACTTGTTCCCTTCTCATCCATAGGAGAAAACTGCAATCATCACTTGTAATAGCTCACAGTAAGGTGGACCCTGGCTTCATTTAAAGCGATGCTATTCCTATCTAGAAGTGCTGGGATTTAAGCATGTGACTCCCATTAACATTAATGAGAGTTATATGTTTAAAACCTCTGCACATTGTGATGGGAATATGTTCCATAGAATCCAATTAATCTGAAGAACATTGCATACATTTGGGAACATTCATGTTGTACAATTTCACTGGCATATGGATTTGTCCTCAATAAAGCTAGCTGGTATCTGGTAACAAAGACATTAACAATCTATTGTACATTTCCATAAAGCAGGACTAGACTATATGTTTTCCCAGCTCAGTGTAGGCAGCTACAAAGAAGCTTTTGAGAGTAAACAAATACAGAATTGAGAAAATAAGGAAGATGATGGTATTTTAAGAATGTGAATATTTGGAGAATGCCGGGGAATGAACACAGAGGAGGCTGTTTGCTTATAGGTTGGATGCATTTTCAAAAGGAGTCAAGAAAACACAAAAAAAAATTTTAAAAAAATGAAGGAAGAAAAATAGAATATTCAGATTCCATCTGTTTCCCACACGCTGAAGATAATAACGTGAATGGAAGTGATTTTGTTTTAGAGGTCAGAGCAGAGGCTGATATAGCAACCTTTCAAGATCCTGAAAAACATCATTTGATTAAAATAACTGGCCCTGTTGTTCTTGTGATCCTAAGGAGGCTATTTTCCACAAGGAAGACAACAACAGCAAAGCAGGGAACAGTAAGTTTTAGTGCTTCAGAGACAAAGCACTAGAGACACACTGCTGCTGGAAAGTGTAACACAACGTTAAAGCACATGATAAGTAAGCAGAAATCAGCAGAAAGTTAATAGGAAGTCACAATGACAATGTGTCTGTGCAGCTCAGTGCAATATTTTTCTCCCTTTTCCCTCCCTTATTCTAACAGGATGAGGAATTTAACAGGACACAGGAAATAAATATCTTAGTAAAGAAAGAAAGGAACAACCACAGATAAAGAAATAATGGTTCATGCCACTAAACAAGCTATTCAATTTTAAGAAGATTTGTCTGTAAAAGTTTGACAAGATCTCACTTGCCCAGACCTTGATGATCCTCAGACCTTCTTCAGAAAGGTTTCCTTCCTCTAAATGGAGAAATATGTGACCAGAATTGCCTGAAATATATCATTATTTTTGAAGCATCAGTTTGAAACATGGTGTAAGGCTTGGTACTTACAGAAGGACGTTTAGGTCTTTCACACAAAACAAGAGCCTTGACACCCTCTCAAATCTGTCTGAGAACGTGTGTGCAATGGATCGAAACCCACCTCCCTGTGTAGCACCCTGTACAGCTCTGTATTTCTGTCACCTTCCACAGGTGAGTCCAGAGTGTTTCACACCTAGAAAACCTGAAAAGTCCTGTGTTGGCCTTTGCAATCTGCTACATAACCAACGCTGATGTAAACACCCAAGGCTCGGCAGCCCTAACTTTGGGGAGTCAGAGAAGACAGTTGTGTTACAGGGAGCAGCTGAACTGACAAACTCAAAAATTACCCGAAAGCTTCTAATTACTGGAAAAAAAGAAATCAGCAATACAAAGAATTACATTTCAGGACTTTCTCAAAAGCGCTTCAAAAACCTCTTGCTGAGTAAGGAGGGGTTATTTTTATTATTTTCTGGCAATCTACAGCTCTCACTGCTAAGTTTGAGAGTTGAGAAAGTCCCAGAACTTGCACACATTCCATCCTGCTTGGACACAAGGTTTAATATTGCCTACTGTGACTGGAAAAGGAGGAAGATTTGCTCTTGAGCTTCTTTTCACAGAGAACCATGGTAGTGAGAGGGAAGGGGGCTACTCCTGCGGAGAGGGCTGACTGCACACCCCAACAGCAGCAGCACAGCTTTGCCATTCCTCATGGGAAACAGCCCTGGCCTTGGGAATGCCCTTCAGCTGCCCCAGGAGAGGCACCAGAGAGCAGAGCATCCCTGACACAGAGAAAGTGCCCAGAACTGCACAACAACGAGCGCAGCTTTCACTGTCACCTGCAGGGCATTTGGGAACCAAAGCCTTTCTCCGCCATCAAAAAGTAAAAGTTTCTCTGAAATGTAGAGTCTGCATTTCAGATTACACTCTGCATATTTTTCTGTTTGTACCTTCATCATGCAGCTTTTTTCTCCTAGAAGTGTCATGACCACCAAGTGTTAAAATCAACAAAGACCATTTGCAATTCATCTTTTCACCTGGTATCAAAACTCACTTTATAGAAAGCAAATAAAACTTTCTAAAAAAATTAATAAAAAAGACAGAAAGAACAGGACTTACACTGCTTTTAGAGACCATCATTTAAACCTGATCCTGGAAAGTAATGTTAAAATGATAAAAATGTTGTTGTTTGTAGTGTGTTCATGTTTAATGATGATGTTGTTGAACACAGAGACTACATCCCTATCAAATGTCATTTTTAAGAAGATACCTGAACTATGGAAAGATTTTCAAAGGTATTTTTCTTGCTGAGAAATAGTCAGCCCCTTGTATAGGCCTCCCTCTAAGTAACTTCAAAACACATTAGGGTTTTCACCCTCCGTGTTGTGATTTCAGAACTGCTGTTTATCTATTTTAAAGATCCCTGCAATGAAAAAGGAACTATAATTAATGAGGGGATTAGGTTGTGCTGTATACACACACAAGTTTATCTATCCATAGACATAGACACATTTTAACTTTAAGATGCGGTTTAAACTTAAAGGACTGATTGCAAAATATTGGCAAGGACCATTTTATTTAACAAAATATCCAGTGGTTTGCCTAACATCCAATTCCACAGTGACCTCACTGACGTTATCATTTTCCAAAATGCCAACAGAGGGAGGTTTTTTAGGGTAAAAAGAAGAGCTAAGCCTCAGAATGGGGATGATCCAATGCTTGTGCAAAAGAAAGTCACTCCAGGCAATGCATAACCTTACCTGACCCAGTTACTACGTCTCCTCTCCAGTTTCAATCCCCATTTACCAAATCCAGCATTCCCCCAAACACACCAGATGCCCATTTCTGTCCCTTGGTTCCCAGGACATCATGCCAAGGTCCCTGTCAGGGCTGGTGCCAGCCTGCAGCCCCACGCACTGATTACCTGCTCTGTCCACTCCTGCCCAGCAGAAAGCACTGCTCTTGCTAAAGAAATACAGATCCACACCTTGGGGAAGATGTAGGTGTTAACAGGGTTACAAAAACACAGCAATTTAAAATTTAATCAAAACCCAAAAAAAATTCCTAAATTTACCTTTGGAATTCATTGGGTAGCAAAAGGAAAGAAAATAATGTATGAACAGAGTTAAAATCTCATTTATCAGGCAGCAGTGTAGACACTGTACATTTTATGTGTCTTTCTATATATGTGCAAAAGAACTGGAAAAAAAAAAAAAGACAGATGGCAATTTCACTAAATATTTTTTTTTGCAGAGAAAGATCTGATTTCTGTATTCAGTTTACATGCCAGTCCCTGGCACAAAAGATCTGCAAGTAGAATTGTACATGTGTTTAAAACTAAGCACATCTCATATATAGGCCTAGTTGTGATCAGGATCCAGAATGGTTAATATCTTACAAGAGCAAAGAATATATGGTAGAGACTCAGATGGACATCACCCCATGGAGAGGTTAATTCATAATATCCTAATTCAAAATTCATAATATTCTAATTCAAGCTTCTACCTCTTTCAAATTATCTGATATTAAATAAGCCTGTTAATGGTCTGCTGTGGAACAGAAAGACCTATATCATTCTCCCAAAATATGCCAGTGCCTATTCAAGCCAAGTAAGAACAAAAAAATTCCTACTTTAAGGATAGTAACTTTCTAATAAATCCAGTGCAGAATGCTACAGACAGCATTTTAGAGCACTCTGACATAGTACTAGCTGCAGAATTATGGACAACCTTAGGCCATTGCCAGGTTGAAGTTTAATACCAGAAATAGAATAAATTGATTCAAGAAGTCATCTTGAACACCACTGTTCAGCCTGAGTGCAGTTCAGTCTCTGGTGATTAAATGTTACTTCTTTATAAGCTTCATTCTGGCCAAAACTATCTTACATTAATATTTTCACAAACTACATCCCAAAATAAACATTATATATATGATACAAATACCAAAGTCATTTCAGTTCACTTATCGTGGTCATGACCACTTTGGCAAGATTATGGAGAGGGAGGAGAAATTCAATAAATCAGATATTTTCATGATTTAGCATTTGCAAAGGTCAGAAACCAGCACACAGTATCTCTCTACTCTGAATTACACATCAGTTAATAGAAAGTGCAAAATTTTCCAAGAATCCAGCCAAAACCTGGCATCTGAAAGAGGAACTTCATCAATGTGTTCTATTATTTAGGCTCCTCCCTCCGACCATTAAGCCCAGAAGAAATAGAATACAAGAATGGACGCAAGGACTAGTTCTTAAAGTAAGGAACTGACAGCAGGAGAAGGATGAATGGCAAGAAACTTCTTCCTTTAATCGTGTTGTGTTTTCATTAGCCAGCATTGCACCAGAAGATAATCTAAGGAAATGTGGTAACAGAGGAGGAAGTGCAGCTTTGGGCTTCAGATGAGCTTGGAGCATCTGCAAAATTGAAGTGTCTCTGGGATTTTTGCCTTAGCCAGTATTTAAGAAAAGCTGTGGATTCTGCAAATTCACAGCCAAATTTCAAAGCCAGAAAGCACATCTACAAAGTTATGGCAATGTGCACTCAATGTGATTTTCTTCCAAGACAATAAGTCTACTTAGTTTTTTATTTACCTGGACTGTTGGCTCCTCTTTGCACCATTTTTATTTTCTCCCGATCTATTCCAGCATGGCTGGCTTTTCACAGGCAGACAAAATTTTCATCACATGAGGAATATTTGGGAATATGACGGGAAAAAGAAGGCTGGCATTTTGTATTCTGTTCCCTAATTTGCTGTCTCACTTCCTTTCTCTGGGGGTACACAACTTGTCCTCATCTAAACATTGTGCCACTGCCCACTCATTGGTTTGTCAACATCTCACCTGATGGAACAGAGTACAGCGCACACAGAGCTGGGTGTCTCCCCATAACAAGAAAGCTCTCGTTTCACAATGTTTTCTCCAGTGATGCTCTGGAGATGTTTCTCAGGCTGATGCAGTTGGGAGAAGCCTGTTCCTGCACAGAGCCCTGCAGCCCAAGGCCAGCAGCAGCTTTGCAGCACTTAGCAAAGCAACCTGACATGTGAGATTGATAAGCAAGGAGCAAGTCAACAGCCAGGAACTGGCAGGGCTGCCCCAATACATGCCCCTCCTCCATCTATCATAGCATTAAACCCATCAAAGGCTCCTGGTTGAGAAGCAAACAAGACCAGCATAAGACCAAGATACATAAAAAGGCCCAAAGCAACATTAAATCATCTGAAGATACTCCCATTAAAGAGAATTATTGTCCCCATTAAGAATCAAAGCTATTTAGAATCATTGGCTCTTCAGCCAGCTCCCTGCTTTTCGATTAAGCAGATTTTTCCATATGGGTTTCTTGTGATTAAACACCATATCTTGCAAATCCTTGCTCATATCTACCACCTCACCTCAGGTGAGCAGTCCTAATGGATGAGGAGTGTTGGCTTATTAATCTGATCTACATTTCCCTAATTCTGCTGATTTCAGCTTGATTTGCAAGGTAAGAGGAGATCAAGCCAAGGGACCTACTCACAGAGACCCGAGTTTGCAAGAGAAGAATTACAGTTGTGCCTACACCCAGACACAAACAGGAGCACATTAAGAACTGTCCAGACTCCAAATCACCAGAGCTCCAGTCTGGAAGGCACAGAGCCATGTTAGCATAAGACTGTGAAGATGCTGATAAATCCACCTTGAGAGACAAAATTTTTTTACTTCAGACACATTCACACCCTAATGTGTCTAAATAGCTTCCTGAGCAAAGCTGGCTCGTGCCCCAGTGGCTTGGAGCTGACCTGTGACAGCACCAGGCTCTGTAGATCTTCTGTAAGGCTAATGCATCCCATACTGACAGCATTCAGTGGATTCTTCATAATAAAATGTGTATTCTCCTGGTCTCTAATTGACTGGTCTGCTGACTGCCTGAAACTGCCCAGAGACAAAGAATGGAAAGGAACAAATTGCCTTAACAGTAATTATATTAATAAAATGAAATGCAGTGTTGTCTATCATCTAGAAATTCTGTTAGCATCAGGCAGAGAAGCAAGTGAGAATCTCAGATTCCACAACTCAAACCAGAAATTAAGGAATTGCTCTTTTTCAAACCAGACTTGCATTTGCTGTGATTTCCGTAATTTATAACCCTGGAAATTACCCTTGACATCCATGGACTCTCATGTTCCAAGTTTCCTAATATATTCTTTCCATAGATTTCAGCCCTACCCTTTCTGTGGTCCAGGCAGGATTTCTGCAGGCTCTGTGCTGATACCAGCATTTGGATGAAGTACAGCGACTTATTTCTGCTGTCTCTGAGGAATACACCCATCACTGCTTGAATGCATGTGTGTGTGTTCAGCATGGTTGCACTGACCCTTCCACTTGGTCCCAGTGAAAAAAACCCTGATTATCCCAAAGCAATTCTGAAAAATGGATGAGAGGATGGGTACCAAATCCATACAACACCTCACTCCCTGGTTCCTCCTTCAGGCACCCAAGTCCTGCATGAGCGAGCACAAAATATTAACCTTTTATGGTCAGCTATGGGATGAAGTGGGTCTTGTCTTGCTTCATTTTTGTTTGACAGTGCTATAAACAGATGAAATTAAAGCAGTACCCCAGCCAAACCTTTTCTGATGAATTTCTGTTGGAATTACTGCAGGGAGCAGCAGAGGGAGGGAGGCTGGGGCACATCTGCAGGGCTGAAGTGCACAAGTCAAACCCTGATGGCTGAAGCTAAGAAGTGATTTGATCTGTCTCAGGTACTCAGGCACTGACACCCAGAGGAGCATCAGGGTTCCCAGTGACACAGAGGGCAGGACAACTCGATCAGATTGCTCACCTGCAAATGTGGGTCAGGACTGTGAACTCACCTAAAAGAACAGTCTAACACACCCTCACTGCATTTCCACTCAGAGAACTCCAACTGAGACACCCCAGAGGGACATTAAAAGCTGGGAGGTGAGAGCATCTGCTCAGCCCATCCCCACGTGCCAGCTCTGCACACTCCTTCCCAACCGTGGTCAGACACCTTGTTCTGAGATCCAAGCACGTGGCTGCTAAAAGCTTTTCCTTCCGTTCATTTCCTCCTCCTTCAGTGCTGCTCCTAATGATTTTTCTTACCCTAACTCCTCAGATCTAAAAGCAGAGCACTGAACTCACAGCACTGCTTCCCGACTCTTTTCACAAACAGGGCTAACACTACTACAGATCAATCACTGTGGAAGTCATTTTTCCTTGCTTCTTTCTTTCTTTTCTCTTTTTTTTTTTTTTTTTTTTTTTTTTTTTTTTTCTTTTTTTTTTTTTTGACTGAAAGCCAAAGAATTTGGACTTTGAGAGGTTTGGTTAGGAGGCATATTATGTGATTTAAATGTAATGTGTTGTCCAAAAGCAAAGATTTGACGCATGGGAGAGGGAAGGGACAAAAAGAACACATCTCTCTGAACAGTTGAAGTTAATAAGAGAATAAGTTAATAAGGTCACATGAAGCATGTGGAGTTACAGTGCTGCAATATTGAGGCAAACAAGAAAATCAGGCACTACAGAAAAGGAAACAAAATTACAGCTCTTATAACAACAGAAATGCATGCAATTTGCAGCACAGATAATTTTGTATGCATGGTAGAGCTTATTAAAAACTACAAATATTTTCTTCCTTTGCCTTCTGCTATTGCTCAAAAAATAGAATAGCTCTATCTCCTTTTGTCAATAAATCACATTAAGGTCACTCCAAGGAGCAGCAGAATATAAACGTCTTATATGCAGAAATCAAACAATGTTTGGGGCATAAATGTGATACAAGTGCCATCCAAAATATGCTTGAAAGAGAGAAATGAAGTACTAGTGCTTTAGATTTCACAATTTATTTACAGAGTGGAAGTCATTGAAATCTGCTTCTCCCTAAACTATCTGTTCCCAGGCTTTAAACATTCAATAACTTCTCAGCCAGGGAATGTGAGCTTTTTTTTTTTTTTCTTCCTTTCCCTCTATTTTCTCTGTGCCTTATCATGTGCAAAATATATTATTGCAACACATTAGTTACTTTGGTCCACAGCTCTGAAACAAGACTCTAAGAATCTCACAGATAAATCACTGATCAGAATAAACTGATTGTCTGTTCTGGATTATCTTCTGTAGGATTAAAAAAAAAGCCTGAAAGATAAGTTCTGAAAACAAACCCAAGTCTGCTACATCTCAAAAGGCCATGGGTTTTCACCTTCAGTCTGTGCAGTTTGGATTTTTTTCCAAATCTTCTGTACAAATGGTAAAAGCTGCATTTTTCTCAAGTTGTGGGACAACTGCCCCATGAACAGAATATACTTTTAAGATTGCATGCTTGTGTTTCGATTGAAGTTTTGATGGACTGTGTATATCTTCCCTCAAACCAATATTTAATAACTTGCTTTTGTGACCTACTGAAGCAAGACATCTGCACTACTCTGCACTTTTGTTTCCAATAGACTCATATTTAGCCTGGTAGTGTTGATAGATAGGAGAGAACATCTTGGAACAGAAAAACCATGAATAATTCCAGATCTTCAACTACCACAAACACCTTCTTTTGACACCCTCATTCTCAACGTCATCTTTTTTTTTTTTTTAATAGTCAATGGATGCCAGATTGGGGTTATGGACTTAATTAATTTTATGTCTGTGACATGCTCACTGTATAATTATACCAAGCTGCGCACTATTAGATAATTATTTTTGGTCCTCAAAAGAGGAATTCAATTTGTTTAAAATTATTTTAGCTCATTCAGAAAGAAATACATTATTTCCCTTCAAAAAGCCATCAAACTATGTGATAAAGCAACCCCATTCTGGTAATAAAAGACTATGGCACTGAAGTGGTTACAAACCATTTTGTTCAACCAGACTATTTACAAGTAGCAACAGGGTATCTGTTTCCTGTCATCTCCATCATATATCTTGAGGCAGAGAGATTGGAGCCCAATTACAGCCTGATATCTAATCAATACACACCTTATTCCTAGAGCAGGAAGTAAAGGAGGAGGCCCCTGGGAGCCAGAGTTCAAATTACTCCGCTGTCGATTCCAGATAGCAGCTAATGATAGGATATATTTCGGGAGAGGGGGGTGGGTGGGAAGGGCAGCACGGTTTAATGGGATTGTTAATACAAGGAACATATACGTATTTTAATTTAGACATCTGCTGCTGAATTCCAAAAACCCTACGCGAATCAGAAAAAAAAAATGACCCAATTTGCTATTCCCTCCGATAGCTTTTGGGACTTAACTTTGCTAAAATAAAGCATGCAAGTGATAAGCTCAGTCCAAAAACCCTTAAATGAGATTTGTAAGCTACATTTGGTTAGATTCCTACCCCTGTCCCCCTTTTTCGTTGCTTTTTCATGAAGGAGGACTTACTTTCATATGGATTCAGACTTTATGGAGCTCCAGAGATTTTCAAGCAAGCCAGTGAGCATTTCCCTCTCCCAGCTAACCAGTTAAAATTACTCAGTTGTGTGCATGGACCCACCAAGCCAAATCTTGCACTTAACTGAAGGCAGCTGTCTCTTGTCTCTGGGTCACTTACTCACTCTTTGGGAAGATCTTAAAAAAATGCATCTTGGGACTATCTGTCCCTGAGTGTCTACTCCTAATTTTGTCAATCATCCAAAAAAATAAACCTCCCTAATTACCTATTGCTCTGTATTTCTACCAATCATTCAAAAAGCTGCTTTATGTATAGCAGCCCTTATGAAAATGGTGGGAGTTTCCAAAAGTTACCCTAACTCAGAAATGAAAAATATGAAGAGCAAATAGCCTCAATAATCAAAGAAAATCGCATGCTACAATCAGTACTCCAAGAAAGAGAATGAAGCACAGGGGCATAATAAATCTTGTTAGTATTTAGTTTTCAAAACTGTCTGGATGGCTGCCTGGTGACATGGATTCCTTCTCAGTTTAATACAGGTTGGATTAGCCAGGAATTCATTGTCTTTTTCTAGAGAGCCAGACTACAGACCTACAAAATTCACAGTAAACAAAAGAAGGCAACAAAATTTGCATCCATGGGTTTCTGGTTGGAAGCACTGCCGTGGGTTCTAAGGCTCCCAGCTCCAACACCCCGAGCAAGGCGGGTAAATCCTCACAAGAACCGGCTCAACAAAGACCTTCAAGTTTCTGATTTACCCTTCTACATCCCTAAATCTGGTCTTGGACCATGATATGCTTCAATTCCTCCTCTGACACACTTGGGTGAGTAATCCTTCCTCTCTCCTATCTTAACTATTTGTCCATCTTAACTACTTATGATACAAATTCTTCCAGCCTGTGACCACTGCAATATATTTGTATAATTCTTAGCACATTTTCAGCTTGGGATTTCTTAGTCTGACTCAATAATGGTATTGCTAATACAGAGTTTCACATAAATGGGGCCCCAAGATTGAATGATATCTCTAAGTGCTGCTGTACTACAAATAAATAATTATATAATATACATAAATCTTGCATTTTTAATGTCAAAGTCCCATGAGACAGAAAAAAGATTTTAAACGAGACAAGAACTTTCTAATTATACTGCATGTTGATGATCTTGGAATAGGTACAAAAACCATTAAAGACTTTTCCTCTTTTTTTTTGCCTCTTAAATAGGAAAAATCTTTTCATCAAACATAGATTGAAGCCAGTGATAATGTAACTCTGGCTTACTAAATAATAACAGTGCAGGGCTTTCTAAATAGCCTACTTCAAATAATGACTTATATTATCCTAAATTCAAAAGCAAACAACTGGGGAGCAGGAAATCGCTAAGCGAAGAGCAACATTAAATTCCAGAGGGTGAATGTGTGCCGCTAAAGGTGTGGTCTTAATGGAATTTGACCTATATCCATAATTTCGCTGTCACTCAGCGCCAAGTCTCACAGCACAAAGACTGCAGAGGTGTGAGCGAAGCGGGGAGCAGAGCCTCCTGCAGGGAGCACAGGGGTGACCCTGCTGCCACAAACCTGGAACGGCTGCTGTCCCTGCCCTTTGGGAAGAGGTGAAGGTGCTGGATGGTGGCTCCATGTCTCAGAGTGGCTTGGCCTCTCCCAGCTGGGGCAATCAGGTCCTCCAGCGTCCCTGCAGGCTCAGTCACTCATCCCAAGCCTCTTTGTGTCTCTAGGAGCTCAGGGCACAGAAACAAAGAGATGGTGGCTACCTACACCAGGTCCCGAGCCCTTGGGGGAGAAAACAAGATTATGCTAGTGAGCTGCTCTTATCCCAGCTGAACTGTTGGATGAACTTCCAAAAATATCCTTAAATTGGCATTCTGCATACAGCTGTGTTTATGAAAGGCAATATCATGTATGTAAATAAATTCAGATGCTGCTGGAGTTATTTTAAAACAATCAGTAGAACACTAATCATTTTATAGGCACAATCTTATCCCAAGAAAGTGACAACTTGGTGTATATACATTTACTAGAAGTTAAAGTTACTGTTACATCTCCACACAGACATTAAACAAGAAGTAGATTGGTCTTAGAGCCGCATGAAAATCTACTTTTGTTTTCTGTGCGGACTACTTGCTGATACAAGCTTTAAATACAGGAACCTAAAAATCCCTTAGCCAGAGCTCATTATGGGCAGCATCAGATGTACTTTGGCAGATGTGGAATCCTTTGCATGAGGACCAAAGGCTCCTCCCATGCCATCAGCTAAGGGGGAGGAAGATGAGCACCAGCAGTACCCCAGTCCCCACCAGCAACCCGGGGAGCCCAGGGCACATGCAGGGGATGCCCGAGCCCTGCTCTCCTGGGCAGGGTGGGTACATGGAGCTCAGACAAGAACCAGCCCTGCTGCTGGGCCCTGGCCAGCAGGCACGTGTATCACAGAGCTCCCTGTGTTTAAATCCATTAATTATCTCCCAGTGTAAACAGTGGGAGAGCACTGCGGTTGCCTGCTCACAGGGAGATAATGCAGTTTAACCGCTGTCTGCTCTAACTCCATCCCCGAGCAGGCACAGGGAAGCTTGCAGAAATACCTGAGTGAGATGGGGAGACAACAAACACATTTCTTGGATTTGGCTCCTATCGGCCCAGAGCAGCTGGAGATGATCCTTCACCTCTGCTGGACTAAGTTAAACCATAGATATCCCCCGGGCTGAGTCAATGGTGATGCTCCCTCTGCCTTCAGGGGAGCAAGGACATCACCTCCAGAGAGCCTGACCTTTGCACTTGTTTTCCTAACGTAGGCCACAAAACCAAAACTGTTATCTTGTTCCTAGCAGCCCCACAGTAATCCCATGGCATCCTCTGCTCAACAGTTGAGAAAGCAAAAGCCCTGAACCGACTGAAATACCTGAACAGGGTAGTCAAACATATAAAAGAATACCCAGCTGCTTCTTTATGACACAATATACAACACCAGAGTTCTGTCACCCAGGTGGCTGTTTCACTTAAACGTTGCACACTATTCCCATTTATTCCTTTGTGATTGGAGAACAGTCCAGGACTGAGAGGACATAATCTGCCATAGTTTGTAATGTACTATGATATTATCTTTTTGCCAGTGTTAGCCCCCAGAGATCACATGTCCAGAAATATGAATGCTGCCATTAATGTTAGCTCTGGTTTCATTTACATTTTCCTTTCTGAGTCGGCACAGCAAGGTACACGAGTTGCACCATGAGAGCTAGAGAGATGCCCATGTAACAAGGGTACATCAGTGGGAGATGGAAAAAGAGCTAAAACTTGCATGGTGAAAAAACTCAAGTCTATCTTGAATTTCATGTGTCAGCAGCGCAGCATCTCTTCAGACACAAAACAAAAGCTGGTGGCTAACCAGTGTCACTACCATTAACCTCATCCTCATCTCCAGGGTCCAAACTAAGAACTTAAAATAAGGCTTTTTATAGCACAAAGTTTCCCTGTAGAAGACTACAAAACCGCAGGATTACAAAACGTCGATGGTTATTGCAAACTTCCCTCACAAATGCTAATGAATTGTTTTCTTTTTTTCACTCCAATCCTGTTGTTTCAAATGAAAACACATCACTGCTTTGTTGCTGAGCACTTTCTCCCACAGTGCCCAGCATAAAGACTTGCTTGTGCACACTCTGGAATGTGCTTATTCCAAGATGTTTAATTGTCATTTCTTCCACCTTACATCAGAAGCCTGTCACACGCATTAATCAGGTCCATAAAAATATGCTTGAAAACCCTACCATTTAAATATGAAAGAGAGAGAGAGAAATGAGCTCTGCAATTTCCAAGAATGACTAATGTCTTGCTGGAGTTAATTCTCTGGATTGATGGCCTAATTGCCAGCATGGCCAAGGGAAGGCATACAGCAAGATCTCTGGCTGCTCACCAGTCAGCACCACCTTAACACTGAAATGAGAACTTTTAATTGATATTTCCAAATATGAGTTTGATTTAAATGAAAAGTTTACTCAAGGAACAAACAACAAGCTGACATTTATTGTATACACACACAGAGGAAGGGAAACCAGGTCCAGCCAGTGAACCAGAGACCAAGAGCCATTCTGTGGGACTGCAGGGGCACAGCAAGCACTGACACATCAGCAGCTCAAGAGCTGAAGCCTCCTGTGTTCCAGCAGCACCAGCTCCAAATGCCTCAGAGTAACACATAAGCAACCTGTACAGGGGATAAATTTTAACTCCCTTATCTGCCATAAATTTAAATAAGACCCTTTCCTGGGCAGAAAGCGCGGGCTGGATTGTCCTTTCACAATAATATAAATGAGGAGTAACTTCATTTATAGCAGTGGCATTGCAGCAAGGATTTATTCTGAGTGGGGAGGCACAGCAGGGAAGATGCACTGGGCTTAGAACAGCCCAACTCAGGAAACAAATGTTTAAAATCAGCTTTGCTCCTGCAGTAGCACTGACATTTCTGTGAAAATGAACAGTACTTTGTCTTGCCCCAGAGAGGAGAATTGGTGGCCAGGGCTTCCTAAGGGCATTTATCCCCTTCACACTCACAGCCCGCTGACATTCAGCATTATATTCTGTTTCTACTCCCAAGAAGAAGAAAATTACATTGCAATCCCCAATATTTGGGGTATTAATATACATTTAACTCTAATAGAATATTAAGACACATTTGCAGCACAAGGAACACTCATTTGGAAACTGAAAAATAAACTGTGGGCACTTGATATCACTGAGGCAACAGCGTAACTTGCAGAACTGTAAGACCAAAATCAAATAAAATTTGAATTTAAAACTTTTCCATTTTCATGTGTTGACATAGTCTTTCAGACTTCAGGGAATTCAACTGCTTGACTTATACAGCCCTGAAAAATAAGACATTATTCAAACACTAACCTAAATTTTCTAGTATTAATAGGTTCTACTTTCACTGGGAGAAAATTCTGCTGTTTGTTCAGAATGACCAGAGATCTATGCAAAATGTACTTGGGGAAAATATACAAACAACAAACAGCTTTCTGAAAAATAAATGAAGTTTATATAAGTACATCAACTAGTATAGTGCAATTTTTATTATTTTAATATTGTACTATTAGTAGTACAACCAACAGCATTTGCTTTCACATAATTCTGGTATCTGGAGTTAAAACAAATACAGGTCTTTCTAAAGTACATGCAGAACTATATTCAAACCGTCTCAAATAAGACTTCTTCCAGCAGGTATTTTGATGATCTGCATCCTTAAAATTCATAGCAAAATTTATGGAAGGAGGTCAGAGTAGTCTAACAAAAAGAACCCTGAAACCAGCAACACCCCAGATAAATAGGAAGCATGATGATAATCTAGTAGGCAGACACAGAGAGGTTAAAAATATAGTTCAAAATAAATGCACACAACGAGCTCTGCCTTCTCTCCCTGTTCACCACTATGATAGAGGTAGTTTCTTAGCTCTCACCGAGTTATCATCCTCCAGCTGAATGCACAGACAGCTGAACCTGACTTCAGCACATACTTTGAGGTTTTATTTCAATAACCAAAACTTTTAATACTCAGATCAGTCAAAGTGAGCTCAGTCAGGCAATTAATCTATAATTAGTCTTAGATAATAATGTATTTAGTAGAAGTCAAAGGTAATTGCTACAGAGAAGTACACCCACTCTAAACTGTCAGGAACCAGATGTGGCCCAAACCCAGAAACAAGCATCCAGAGCCCTCTTGTGAAAAATTCCTTTCTGGAATCCTTTTGGGTTGGTGAGCTCTACCCAAGCAGGTGAGGTTCCAGCAGCCAACCAAGGGAATGTGGCTCTTTGCACAAGAGGCTTGGTGGGTCCAGAATTGAAGCCCAAGACACTGCAGAGTTTCCAGGAGGTGCACACATCACCTAGCGATAGTGGAGGGATAGCCTATACTTAATTAGAGTGTGTGATTGTCTGCCAAATAATTACTTTGCTTGTTTGTTTGAAATAAGAAAGCTTGAAGAGGGCAATAAAAACAGGATAGAAGAAGTAAGGATGATATTACAATGGTTTTAGATATACATATACCCCTTCAAAATCATCAGAACTTTTAGCAATGTCAAAAAAGCCTCATTTTGATAAAGGAGGATCTCTCTGATAATTTCCATCTAGCTGGTGATGGTGTTTAGGGTCCGCTTCTGAAACAATGCATCAGTATCAGATCAGATGTCCCTGCTGCTAAGACGTGAGTCTCACAGGCAGTCTGTGACTCCAGTGCTGCAGGGACAGACTCTGGGCCTGTGCTCAGACCCTGTTTGGCCAGTGAAGATCATCATGAATCAACCCCTTGCACCACAGGAAGATTGTTCCAAGTCTGAACTAAAGCCAAAATCCAGGGAACATGCTTAAACCTCCATTGCCACTGCAGTGACCGGCAGATGGTCTGAAGCTGGTGCTGGAGAGGAGACATTTATGTTTTACTATAAAGCAGTTGCAAAATAAAAACTCTTTCCATAGTGGCCCTAACAGCCTGACTTTACTGTACTCTGGCCAATAAGGCCCTCTCAATTCAGCTAAGAATTAGACATCAGAGAGGAGCAATAATAGTTGGTAAAGAAATATTATCAACTTCATTTCATTTTCAGATAGTTATTTCCTATTATGCTATCAGGTTTTATTCTGCTTATGGAGTTCATATTATACATATTTTTATTTAAACCATCGCAAAATTACCCACAGGCAGAGAGTATAAATTAACAGGCTACTTAATTGAGTTCTTTTCAAGATTTTTAGCATCCGCTGCAGCTGAGTGAAATAGGGAGGAATGTAAAGTTTGCCATGTTATAAACTGTGAGGCCATTTATTCTCTCAGCTGGCTCAGTGCAGTACTTAATTCTTAGTCATTTTAGATGAACAAACATCAATGCATTAGCCTGGTTACAGAACCACTGTACTCCAAACCAATGGGAGTTTCAAGAAAAGGAAGAATTATTTCTCCTTTACTGCTTCAGAAGTTACAAACCTGAGATCTAAAGGGTGGCCAAATCCTTGATCTGTGGACATTAGAGACCTAAAAACTTCTGAGGATTTAGGCTTTTGTTCTTACCCTTTCATTCAAATGCACAATTAGGGGAAAAGGGTCATTAATTTACCTGACCCTTCCAAGCTCCCAAAGAAACACAAACACCTTTGTTTCAATTGTACTTTTCCAGAATCATTTCTAAAGATCTGTTTCCCAGCCGTAGTCAGACTGCCAGGCATTTTAGAACACAAAATCTTTCCCAGTTTGATTTTTACTTTAACATCAGTTAATTTCTATTTGCTCTTCCTCCCCAATTTCACTAATGCCCTTTTTGTATACGTATATTTGTCCATTACAATCTAGAGAACAATCACCCTAATTGATCTGGTGTTAACCTCTAACAGCTTAAGATCCAGACTGTTTTTATCTATTGCTCAGTCCCAGTTGCAGCATTAATTCCCTATAGTGCTCACATGTCACCATTGCCACCCGGCCCTTTTACAAGAGTCACTCTCTGAATAAATGCCACTGTAACCCATCCTCACCAGAGGAGTGGAGGCTGCTGAAAAGCCCCCACTGTAACAGTCTGTTTGTGCCTCGTGTTGTATATAATGATAAATTTCATACAGGTGTCACATTTTTTAGCGGGTGGTGAGGATTGATGGGGAGCAGCAGAATGATCCATCATCAGAGGCAGGTGGCACAGTATTGGAATTTCAGAAATCTGTTCCCAATCACATCCACTGCTGGATGACTCAGTAACGACCCTATTTGCGATGCGTTACTGAAAATCAATGTGCCGCATTCAAGGTCAATGTACTGTTAGAAAACTCCTTAAGCACTGATGGATGGATTGTGTTCATTCAGAATAAATGTGAGAAGAAAGTGACAGCTGATAATCCCAAGAGTTGTGCCAACTTTAAGAGAACAGCTTCCTCCCGGAGAGAGAAACATGATTCCCTCAGGGATTACATCATTCCTTATTTCCTTTGTTCTTTCCCTTCTGAGCATTTAGGTAATTGTTTAATGTATCTATCTTCGTGCAATTTGGAGACTTCAAAGTTCGAAGACAAATACTTGATGAACAACAATCTTTATGGACTTCCCTCTATGAATAATATTCATCCTTACGAAAGACTATCAAAGTTTGTAAGGATTAAGTAGACAAGAAAAGAAAGCATCAGAAGAAGAAACTAAATCCACACACAGGTATAGAAAAAAAGCCTCTCTGCAAGGAGCTCCAAAGATAAAATCCCAAGTCAAAACATGGTCTTGATTTTTCTATTATAGTACTGAACAAGATACTTAGTGTCTTTACATACCTTTACATATTTTTCAACTCTCCAAGTGGTTTTGCATAACTTTAAATGTTTTAAATTAGCTGTGAGCTTGCCATGCATGGTAAAACAGATTTTCAGTTATAAAAGATCCTTGCTTATAAATAAAGCTATCTCACTTTTTCTTTTAGCAATGGGGTGGGATATCTTATTCAACTTGTTTGCTAAATATGAATTAATGGCACTTCAGAGACTCCTTCCAGAGGGATTCAGAAATTATACTACTTTTCTTCCCTGAGAAATAATGACATTGTCTTTTAGTTGATGGGGGAAAAAAAAGTAATCGTCAGCTTCCAAAAGGAAAACAGGATTGATAGCTGAAACAGGAAGGGGGAAAAGTGTAATTTACCATGTGGTTCACCAGCAGCTAAATCTGTTCACTTGACACAATAAATGATGTCAGGCTTCCTCACCCACTGTGTCAACAAAATGGGTGTTGTCAAAAACATTAAGACATCTTATTGACAAACTCTCAAGTCATTATACTCTTTGAAGTGGTTTTGTCTTCTGCCTAAAATTATTGCACCGACAGCATCGATTCATCTGATACATTGATAGTGCAGCAACGAGCTCCGGGGAGGATTCTGACTACAGCCAAGGCAATCATCCAGACAAAGTTGTTTGCACAATTTTGTTAAGATCCTGAGAGGTGGTGGGTTATCAGGGACCAGCAGCTCGTTTCCAATATTCAAACAACTCTGCTTCCACTAGAAAACATTTTTTTGTCGACGTAAAGAAGCTGTACAGCCCCCTGTTAAAAAAAGGGTCACTTTGCATCATGAGCTATCAGCTAGGGGTTAATTGCAAATACATCATCCTAAACAGGTTGCAGCACACTATTTCAGCCAGAATATATTGCTTATTCAAATACTTTAGGGAGTACAAAGCTTCCAAGCCTCCTTTTCTTACTCAAATAGCTGTACTGACTCCTTCAGACCAAATGATACAAGGAAAATCTGTGTGGTTTTGCCAAAACAGTTGTGTCTGTCAAAGAGGATTTGATCAAAAATACATGAGATAACTTAATCACTGCAAATTAAGAAGCCTGAAGGAATTAAGGCTTGTCCAAGAGGTCAAAGGGTGATCATGTACAGCAGAGTTCTTTGCCCAGTCCAAACTGCTGTGACAGATTAAGGGGTGGTCAGGCAGGGCTGTCTGCGCTGCTGCTGCCCATCAGAACTCCTGCAGATCCTTTGGACCCTTAAGTTTAACCCATCACAGACCTGATCCTTCCTCTATATCAACAGCAGTCAGCACTAACTCCATGAAAGCCGACACCAAAACAGCAACTTAAAATCAAATTGGGAGAAAAATCAAATTTGTATGGGATTGAGTGTGTACTCATCCCAGGGTGAGGGGAAAAGAAGAAGACTAACTTATTTTTTTTGTTCTCTCTTCTCTTTGTTGTTCTGTGCACAAAGAAGTCTCCACAATTACAAGGCCCATACAGCAAATTCCAGCACTGTTTTCCCCTCCTGTCTTTCAGAGGTAGGTGTGGTAGGTTCAAGCCAGAGGATGTCCCATCCCTGCATTCTCAGTGACCATTTTCCTGCTTTTCTCCTGCTCATTGGGTTTGGCAGCTCCCAAATCCACAGGCCTGCAACAGGGACTAATAACCAGGTCTCTTAATCCCACCCCAGCCTCTCACACAGGCTGCAGTCCTGTGCCATTGAGCATTTGGCTGCTGTGCCTAATGCAAAGTACAGAGATGAAGATAGAAGCAAGCTGAGAGTGCCAGTTCTATCCACTGTGGATTTGTGATTAAGTTTTGTCATTAAAATACAGTATATAAAATGCTAATTCCAGCCAAAATTATAGAGTTGGATAATATATGGAATTACCGTGCCAGCAACCCACAATAAAAATATACAGTACAAATAAGTGAAAGAATCTGATGTCAAAAATATGGATAATGAAAGTAAATTGTATAAACGTAATTAATAAAGGCTTGGAATGGAACTTTCCAGTGTGTACTTGCTGAGCTTAGATCCACTGAATATCCACAGACTCTTCTAAATTTAAGCTGAAATAGTAATGACCAGCTTCTTATGTTTTGTTTAAATTTTATCTTTTATATCATTAGGCATCTTGGAGTCTCCACTAAATTGTTTTAATTAAACTAGCCATTATGTTTTATTAGTTCCAACTTTACCACATTCAGAAGAGAAATAAAGATGCACATAAACCCCAGACTCTGACATGAAGAAATCCATTCCTGCACGAGTATTCACAGCTGCTATCTCCTGCTGCCCCAGCTCTGCAGATAACAGCTACTGTTTTGCTGGACTTGTCATGTAGCCTGGAAGTCTGACAGGGTTTTTCTGTGATCCATTTGCAGCCTGTGCACAGCCTTTGCTAAGTATTTGTTTTGCTTTGCTTCAGACCCTGAGCTTGGGTGGCCTGGGTGAAGGATTTTCAGATTCTGTTCCTAAGAAGAAAAGATTTCTTCTGCCTTGAAGGACTTTTGTCTTAAAAGCAGCACTGAAAATACAGAGAGAAGGTGGTCAGAAAATACCAACCTTTTCATAGCTTCTGACCTCCTGGATTAGTGCTGCACTTCCATAAAAATACCAAACTATAAAAATATAAATATATAAATTGGCATTCCCATTTAACTCTCCACGTAGGCATGGACGAACTAAGCGGAGTATATGCACAACATCTGCATTTTGAAGCGCAGAAACAAATGCTTGTGTGTATTACACAAACCAAGGAGTTGAAACCCTTCCTAGAGCTCAGTTTTTTTCTCCCTCTAGGTTTGTTTTGTTTATTTAATGAAAGGAATGCCTTCCTACTGTATCTCATAGGATGGAAGGCCATGAGCCACTGAGATTGAAGAAAGGGTATTTGTTCCACAGTGAGAGCCCCAGACTCAACTGGGAGTTGCAAAGATTTTTTTGTCATCACAGAATGAAATGTTGCTACCTGTGAAATCCTCGCAACCGACTCTTGTTGGGTAGTTTTTGCAGGTTTACACAACTTCAAAGCCAAGGACACTGTTCTGCAGACTTAAAGTTAACTTGGTTTCTGATGAACTTTTAAAGAGATTGCAATCACACAAAATTCTATTGAAACATAATTTCCATCTCTAATCACAGTGCAAGTAATTAGTAAAGTCTCCTCAAGAATCTGATGAAACCACATGGCTAATTAGTCACATATACCTCTCACACCCACCACAGCCCAGTTGAAACCAGCTTCTGGAACATCTTTCCCAGCTCTGTTTCAGACTGAGCTGGGAAGTTCTGCCACTCTCTTGCTGCACAGCTCTGTTGTGCTTTGGGGCTCCCTACAACCTGGCCTACCAGACACAAATGAGAAAAAAGAGCTACTGGGAGTGATGTAAACTTCCAAATCCTTCTTTCAGAAAGCCTCTGCCTGCCACAGATGCCTTTCAAACAGGCACACAGGGAGAAACAAATAAATTCCTTGCAATTCTCATAATAAACAAAACCAGAGTGAATCATGCCAGAATAACAACTTCAGTAATATGACCTCTCTTCCTCTTTCAAAGAAAGCAAAATTATTTTGTACAAATTGTAGACTGTTTCTGCTGGGAAATGAGAACCAGTATTCCAGCTGATGCAAAATATTAGGCAAGAGATTTAAAAAGCTGCCACCCCATCTCCACACAGCAAGGGCACCCACACCTTTTAGTTCTGATTAGGAGTACTTCCAGGCACCTATGTAAAGTTGTTTGAATGGATTCCTACATTAGCCGCATCACATTTTTAAGCCAGTTATGAGGCATGTAGCAGGAAAACCAGCAGCTTGAGGCCTGGGCTGTAGCTTGGCTCCACTCTCCCAGTCTGAAGCAGCACAGGTCTAACTCTGGGTGCACAGCAGTGGTCCTTGGCAGCTGCAAAAGCTGGAAGATTGCTCATCAGGCAGAGGGGAAACACATAAATCCCCACTGGCTGCTTCAGTGCACAGTCAGGTATTTGACTGTCTTTGCAAAGTCAGACAAAATTGGCCTGACTTTGCATCGATATGGACAGGGCCACACAGACCTTTCCATTTCCTCCTGCAGACGCCACAGTCCGGCCTAAATTCATCCCCTGTGTTTCCAGAAGGGAAACATTCTCTCCATTTTCTTTCTCATCCACACAGATCACCGTGTCAGTGCAGCTGTGTGGATCATCATATTATCACACACACCCTGTGTTACCCTGCTCATCTCCTTCCTATTTATTTAGTGACTATTAAAGCAATTAGAAGTATTATCTTCCTTCCAAGCAAGCCCTACAGAAAATTCTCTGCACTCTTTGTACAAATGATGCCAATGGAAAATGTTCCAGTGATGTCAGTGAGTGTATTATCAGACTCTCTACAGCACGGCTTTTTGGGTAGTTTATGTCAGTACGCTAAATTAAATAATGATTAAAGTAAGTAACTCAAAAGTGGTTTGGATGTGCTTCCAAATGAAAGTCTTAACAGAAGGGATTCAAAAGGAATAAGAGATACATATGTTTTGATAATCTGAAGTGAGCCAGCTTACCCAAAAAGCCACTTAATTACACCAAAACTGAAACATCTGGTTTAGATTATCTGTTAAAAAATAGCATGGTGAAAACTAAACCACTCAGAGAGGAAGTATTAACATTATTTCTGACTTAGAGACTGTCACGACAGAAAAGTAATACATTTCTTGATTATTGTTTTTGTATCTTCAGATGGTATACGAAGAGGAAACTCAGCAAAGCAAGGGGTGCTCTTGGTTTTGCTGGGAATGAGGCAGAGGGAGGAGCTGGCCCTGACATGTTGCCAGCAGGATGACGCTCACAGAGGGACTGCGATGCTGGGGGTGCCAGAGGTACCAGGCTAATCCTTGTCCCTTGTGGATCCTTTGGAATCCATGTGGCTTTCTGATGTCCTGCCACATTCAGGGTATTTTCACATGGAAAAAGTACCAGAAAAACCCCAACCTGGCAGCATTCTCCATTTTGAATTCAGAACATTCCCAGCATTTTTGTTGTCTGCTATTATTTATTTTCAACGCTTCCCCTCCCCTTCCCCCCCAAGTTGCAGCCTAGGAAAGGCAGACCTTGCAAAAGTGATGCCAGCAATTTCCCTGCACATGCAGTAGGTACTCTCCAACTTGGAGATATCCAAATCTCTCCCTGGTACAGTAGCCTGGTATTTCTTAACAGTATCTGTAGCTGAAAAGTCACATTACAGCACTTTAGAACATTTAGAGCCTCAGGAAAACCTTTTATGTGAGCATTTTAAAGCTCAAAGCTCTAATCTAGGACTTGGTATATTTATCCAAGTCCTTAATTATTAATGTTACTCTATTGATTTGATACCTGAAACTCTAACAACAAAACCTGTGCGAACTAATTATGCCTGGCTTCCGAATTTACAGGGCTTCTTTGCTCCTCTTCTAAGTCTTCTTTTACTTAATCAATAAGGTCTGATTCATAAAACAGTACAGAGATGCCAGAATTGAGAAATAAAAGGCATATTAATTATCATATCAACTCTGCAACATCTATGTTGCTGAAGCATTTATTCACCTGAGGGATCCCAATGATATCCAAGTTCATCTTAGCTTATTATCCTAATGCAGGCAGGACAATCAATCCTAACAGTATTTTAATTAATTCAGAGGTAGGATTTTTTTTTAAATCTTTGGTTTCTCCATGCAAGGCTTTGTAACACCAGTTTCTCAAGGCAGTGCAGCCTTGCAGGAAGAGTAAATTCCCAAACCTCTTATCTCCCCAGGTTCTTTCATTCCTCCTGGCTGTCCTTCTGCACCACCAGCACCCGTGCTGGGCTCTGCTGGTTTGCAAAGACAGGCCCAGATTATTCTCATCTGCATTCAAAAACACTGAATCAGTTCCCTAATACAGCTGATTTAGGGCCAGATTCTGATGCCTTGCTTCACTTTTGAGTAGCATGCTTAAGACAGGCAAGACTGCTTCTGGAGCAGTGTTCATGCACAGGGCTGGCAGGATCACCATAAGAAATTCAAAGCAAGTTTTAAAAATACAAAACCAAATCAGCAGTGCACAGTTTTGAAAGCACATAATACACAACATTTACTGTACTTATTCCTGCTCAATTTGTTTTTTCTTTATTTTATGCAGGAGTGTAACAATAGAGAGGGGGAAAGGTGTTTAATTGTCAACAATATATTTGGTGTTCTACAACAGTCGAGTACAGATCCCCAAACCACCACTGTACTTCAGAACCTTTTATCTCTAATACAAACCTGGTAAGTGAAATGAGAAATTTGGTCCTGACATATTTTTCATCTCCATATTTGAACATCTATTTCAGATTTTTAATTGTCATAGTCACTGGGTATATAGACTTGAGAATTATTTTCTTCAAATCCTCTGATCTATCCAGTTCTTAAACAAATATGCTGTAGTCATCTCAAATCCTCTTGCTTTCTAAATGTCATTTCTGGTAAAAAAAAATATATTTTTAAAATATTTTAATCAGAAAAAGAACACACAGCTCAAATCCATTTTTTCTTTTCATTTTTTTCTTTCTTTTTAGCTAACCAGAGCTAGACCTGCTTAAATTCTAAAGTTCAGTGAGACCCCTCCAGATTCACACTAAAGCCATTGGTGATCAGAATTTGGTCTAAGTGTCTCCATTAGTCCCATCGAAGAGAAACATGCATCACAGAGGGAGGTAATTTATAATTTTTATAACTGTTATAATTTGTAGTACACAACTAACCACATGGCCGTTCTTTTGAAACATCAAGATAAATCATGAGAAACTCAAAGACGTGTTTAATGTTTGATGACGAATGGATACTAACAAACATTTACTGCAATAAATTCCTTTTAAAAACACAGATTATGAGAAAATACTTAATAAAGGTGATTAGGAGCACTTATTTTTAAATTCTTTTCCATTGTTCTCTTAAGTGCATGGACCACCAAGTTTCATTTAATCCTTTCTAATTCTGGGCAAGATAATTATGGCAAATAATGGTGAGTGAATCACATGCCTGTACAGGAGTATCGCAGCCATTGTGGCACTTGGATGAATGCTGTGTCAGAGGATTAATGTGGTATAATACCGCATTTGCTTTTGCAGCCTGTTATTTTAATCTTGTGAGCTGCCTTTCATCAAGGTGGGGAAATACAGTAAGGTTACTGTTGATCTCGGGCAGCCAGAGAGGAGGCCGTGTGACATCCAAGTCCTTCAGTCCTATAGGGGACTCTTGGCAGCGTCTAAAAGTCTTGTTTTGTGCATTAATGGAAGGAGAGAGAGAATTTGCGTGTGCTAGGGGAAAGTTGGCAGGTGAAGGAACAGCACAAGAGATGCCATTGTGCCAACAAGTTACTTAGTTCTGAGTATTAGGCAATGTGCACCCAAGAATTCATGGGATCCTAAAACTGCAGCAACAGCAAATCACTGACCTGTCACTCCCTGCAGATGGGGGAGCAGAGACCGGCCAATGGCACAGAGCGAGATGGACTGCAGTAGCCAAGCTGTCTACAGAAGAAAGTGGGGTGTGATCTTGTCTAAAGAGGAGCAGAACACCCTTTTTACTCTTTCCTCTTGCCTTGATACGCTTTCTCCACTCTCCGGGCTGAGGGCTTTGCCATTGCACTGGCTTATGCATTCCTGACAGAGGCCAACCCTCAACTTTGTCATGGACCAGTCTGATCCTAATCAGTAGAGACTTCTCTCTTGCTGAATGACAGGAGCGTTTGGAAGCACTGGAATTGTCCATTTACTCACTGTGCCTGTCAGATTCCACCTAGGAATGTGTGCTCCGCAACCTCTGCAGAAAGAAAAGCAGCATGGGGGTGTGAAAACTGTTCAGAAGCTTCCCCAAGACACTGCCCGAGACATAAAAGGAACTCAGAATGCACTGCAGATCAGAAAAATTCCATTAAATTCTACCCATTATATATTCTAAAACAAGATGGCAGCATGCCAAAATACCTAAACAAAGCAGGTTGCTGGGTTGTTGGTTTTTTTTGTTTGGTTGGGGTTTTTTTGGTTTTTTTTTTTTTCCACACAATTTCTATCCCACTGAGAAGTAATAAGGCCTGGATATCTTATAAAGAAACCTGTTCTTGAAAAATTTATGGCCCAGATTTATAGGTCCAAGAAATGAGGATGGTTCAGATTAATTTCCTATAAGCATCTACTTTCAAGAGTTCTCCAAAACAAACCTGAGCCAGATTTTTTTGTTTCCCAGTTAGCTGCCCTTTTACACTGGCTGAGTCATATGAAGGGGATGGAAGATGGCCACGACTGCATGTTTGGGAATTCCAGCAGCTATAGAGAAGTCTCCAACTGCTTTGAATCACTGGAATATTTTCTTGGGCTTTGATTGCAGAGGAAAACCTTTGAGCACACCTGAAACCTCTGTTAACCCACTCCATGGCTGTCACCCAGCACCTCACTCACTCCAACTTCTGTGGGGGTCACCACTGTGGAGATTCCAAAACCAAAAGCTCTATCTGATTGTGGATTTGCAAAAGTAACTGAGGGGTTTGTTTGGGGGTTTTTTGTTTGGTGTTTACTCAATCTGAACAAAAGGTTTTGGATTACATTTCATGTAAAAGTTGCCGGAAAAGTCCTTTCAACTGAGACTGCTGAAATTAAATATTGACGTTTTAGCTTTTAAATTTTGATTGGACACAAGTAATTCAGGGAAGTCAACAAGAATTAATTGGTGCAATGCTGGGCTGCCAAGCTGGCATTATTTTTATTATTACTAGTTCTAAAAATGGATTTGGCCACTCAGCAGGGGCCAGCTTTTCTTATAGGAGATAAGCCCATCCTCAATCTTCTAATAATCATGAGTTGTCCAACTTCTGTGCTGTCCATTACCCCAGATAGAGCAGGATTAGCAATGAGAATGCAAAGCTTGTATAGTTCACTTCAGCAGGTCAAGTGAAGCTTTCAACATCTGGTTGAGGATCTTCTGGAAACCCCTGCATTACTTTGCATGTGGGAAGCAAAAAATTCAGCCTGAACAGAATCTGAAATGGAGAGTCCTCTGAAAATCTGGAACCAGAAAGGCAATGAAAGACTGGCAGGAGAACACCTTGACTTTGTCTTAGCTACCTTGGTTGGAAATGAACTAACCAGACATTTTATATGACCCTAAACCTTACCACAGTCCATAAAATGAATGAAAATACAGGAGCTGGGAAGAGATAGTAAAGCATATGTTCACTCTAGTGGAGGGGAAAAGTTAAATGATGTAGCATTGAAAAGGAGGAGGTTTAGATATTGAAGACAAACATATACAGAGAAAGACTAAAAGTAAAGTACAACTTCTACACATGCAGGTGGATTGTATGAAAAAAGTCAAGGTGACAGAAATTGGTTGAAAATATTTCAACCCTCTGGACTCGGAACTATTTGGGGCTGTTTCCAGGCCATTTTTTTTTCTGGGGGGTAAAATACAGAGATCTGAGCAACAGTTGAAGCAAATAGAAGCCACACCACTCAAACTGAGGTCATGCAAGTTAATCCTGCATATCCCCTACCTTGTTATATTAATTTCTGATTACACCATTCTTACAGAAAAACATGTGTTCACTGGCAGGCTACAGAGCAAGCTAAAGCAGGGGAAATCTAAGTCAAGGCACTGTATAAATAGAAATTTGAATACCAATTTCCACAGGAAGAGAGAAGAGTGGTAAGATTTCATTTTCCATTATTACTGTATGTTGATAATGTGCTTCACAGTGCAAATATCTTTAATTGACACAAATGGATTTTTATTTTTTTTAAATCTATGGGTCTTCTCTCTCATCCTGCAGTAAATCAGAAGCCATTTTGCTGATATCAGTATTGTTGTATCGCAGTATAATTGGGAAGAAAGGAAAACCATAGCTGATATTTTAAGCCAGAGTGGTTCTGGTTTAGTATATTCTTATTTGAATCACAGATGAAAAGGAAAGATGGTCCATGAGGCTGGACTGAGAGTGAGACAAAAACTCTACTCCCCATAACGCCACCAAACTTTGGCACTGTAAGTTAGGACAATCATTTGACATTACTGTATCTCAGTATCCCATGAAGCTGGCCTGATGTTTTCCTAACACTAAGGAGTTTCGTAATGGGGAAAAAATAAAGTTAGAGACTTTAAAAGCAACCAGGGAAATGTTTTTTCTAGTAAATGGTAATGGAGTTTTAAAAACAAATTCAGAATAGTGAGAATTTAGTGCTACTTTCAGGGTGGTTTTGTTATATTAAAAAGTGTTGGGGATAAATGCAGAACAAGGATACTCAGTGGTTCAAATAAATAATCAATAGAGGGAAGATTTTAGATTTGTTTTCAATTGAGTTAGTTGCCTTGGATTCATATTCTGGCTATAACATACTTGCTCTGTTTTATTGTACATTTTAAAGCTATATAAGCATATCAAGGTAAAAAATTACTTCAGATTTCAAATTAAAACTTTGGTAAAATAACAAGAGATTGAACTCGCTCAGGGAAAGAGAAAAAAAAAAAAAAAAGAGGGAAGGTGGGTTTAATTCAGTCTCTGAAAAAGATAATAGTGAAAGGTCTGACTTTGCTTATGCCAAAGGCATTTTGCCATCTACCTCCACAGAGCCAGGACAGCCGTGCTGGGTTTTGTCGAGCCTCAATCCCACAAACTCTGCAAGGGAGAAGGGAATTTCTAAAGTCAGTGGGATTCCCCACAGCTCTCAGGATCAGAAATTTTGTGGGCAACTATGTATAGAACTTGTTTGAATTTTGGCCCAAGAGTTTTCTCATTTCCATTGACAGTCTCCATAAAAACCCTCTTGTGCAACTGCGCTATCTTTTCATCTTGGGATGCCAAAATATAAGAGTCTGAACATCTGTTTGAAAAACAGAATATGCCAATATTTAAATTAGCAATGGTTTCTTTTCCCTCCAAGACTATCAACTAATTATTTGAAATAGATTTACCCAAATATTGCACTTAGCTCCACATTACACACGCATAAATGAGAACAGAATTTGGCCCAATATGTTTAAGCTAAGCACATTTTTGCAGCTATGAAGAGTAATCTGATTTCCATGAAATAGTTCATACATGGCAATTTGCCTTCCTGGGCCTCAGTTCATGTCAAGCCTTTTCACTCTGCTCATTTTATGAAGATTTAATTGAATCCTACTTAAATAGCATCAACTAGCACTTATTCATAAAGCCATCAAGCCTTTCATCACAAATTCATAGTTTTGTAATCCATTAAAAAAAAAAAAAAGAAATAAATCATATATATTCAGTCATACTATCACTGGAAACACTTGAAACAAACTCTTCTGTCCACAGTCCTCTACCACAACTTTGAAACCTCATTTTGAATTCCCACTAGGAAGAATCATATTTTGACCAAAGGTGACTTTATTTTCCACCATTCTCTTGCACACAAATGTGACGGTGATGGTGAAGTTACTGCTGCATGGCCAAGTCAGGTTTGTCTTAGGATGAGCTGGTAGACAGAAATATAAAATAATGGAGGTAGGAAAGGCAAAGCTGTTTGGGCAAACCCAGAAGAGTTTTTTTCCCAGAAGCAGAAAGGAATGGCACAGCCAAGCTTTCCCTAATCCACCTCTGTTAAGAACTCTACCACAGCAAGTATGGAGCATGCAAACCCCATACAGTCCCGAAAATGGATTAAACCAATTTCTGGAGAAGTTTGGTAGAACTATCAAAATTCCTGAGGGAGGAAAAATCTGACTCCAAACAGGTGTAATTTATCAATACACAGAGATATTTGGGTAGCATAAAAACAAAACAAAACAAAACAAACAAACAAAAAAAAACAAATAAACAAAAAAACTCCATAGAAACAACTAAAAAAATCAGCTAAGAAAAAAGACACCCAAAAGCAGAGGGATTAATTCTCTTCTTAGTAGTCCTCCTGCAGCAGCCCAGCCATGCAGCTGTGAGGGTGGCAGCACTTCTTCCCCTCCAGCACCAGCACCATCTGCACCACCACTTCTTTTACACCCATTATTTTATCCCCCAGTTTATTACATTTAGCGCCTCAGCATCAACACTGCTGAAACTGTTTTCTGAAAGAAAATCTGAGTACTTTGCCTTTGGGTAAATTCTTCAATTTACTGCCCC